>BGPR01029539.1:0-19226 GCA_013235015.1 Araneus ventricosus | reverse complement strand
TTCGAAATTATTGAATACAGGATAGTTATTCTGATCGCTATTTAGTTCTTATCTATTTGTTAAGAATCGCGGAAGTGAGTCGAGGTGTTTTCAAAACGCTCGGTTGGCTTTTCTGGTTTTCCCCACATTCTTTTTCTCTTCCTTCTCCTTTATAAATTTCTGAGCGGTAAGAATCATGCTTTTAGATAAAAGCTAAAATATTTGTGTAGTATTTTACTGTTAATGCAACAATTTTAATGGACAAGAAATTCAAAACGGATCCCTTGTAACCTTCCTTCCCGCTTATACGTTTGTCTCGTCATAGAGTTTATAATGTTGAAGGCTATAGGTAGAGCGATTTTATCAGCAATTTCACGAATTAACATAAAAGAGGGTGAAGATAGCGTGGACACATTTAATTTTTTTAGGCGACTCATAGACTCTTGAATGGATCGAAATAAATAAACTCCCAAAACAGAATTTGTAATTAAAATATTTAAACGGCTTCAGATTTAATAATTTTCTTAAACCTGTTTCAGCATGGAAACCTTCAATTTTTCCCACGCGTCTCACAAGAGTAAATGAGAGCATAATGTATTTCTTAAGTGTAACAGTGTCAGAGTGAAGACGTTTCGAAGCCTTCCTCTTCCGAAAACTATTTTTCGAAACTGTTGTCAGTGTATTTATAGAAATTTTCTCCTACTCGTCACTGGTTTGGCTACAAAAATAATTACAGCTCCTAATTGACTCTAATAAATTGTCCCGAAGAGTGAAATCATCCTCTTTCTAACAACTCGAGTGAACTTTCAAAAACTGCGAGAACGAACTGGAAACCGGGCGTTTGTTTTAGTAAAGGGAAAACCTCGCGTGTTTAGTTTTGCTGTCGCATATCTTCCCCTCTGCAAACTGGTTTATGTCTCGAACCAGGAAAGATGGACGTGCTTGATAACGGTTGCCCCTCGGTTTTTTATTTTTATTACCCTCCGAGGATCGTTTTCGTTGACGTTTTGGATGTTATTCTTTAATTGTGGTCCGAATTTTACGATCCGTGTCGAAGACTTCCTCTTCAGTTGGAGCCGTGGTTCTTTGCTTTTGCCGGAGTAGTTACATGCTGTTTTTGTTTGTCTAAGACTGGCATCTTTTTGCGCCCATCTTCCTTGCCTCACTACCAGGGGCGTGCGATATTTCACTCGGTTTGTTGAACCACCGGAGATTCTTCATCCACTTTTACTTGCTTTTTGAGAGGTAATTTCGGAAGGATAACAGCCTCCTTCGCCAACTAAATTACCCCCGAAGGAGAACAATGGAATCTTTGTTTGGCCGATTACGCACTCGCTTGCCATTTCAGTCGCAGCGAACGATTTATTTTCTAAGTAGTTTTTCAAAGTTGGTTAAAGCTGGCTTTGTTTATTTAACAAATGGAGAAAGGGTTAAGTTTCCTTTGCGAGAGTGAAGTTCCCCTCGGCGTTTGTGTGTAAACTGACTTTTTAAGTGGTATGCGATTGATTATACAGCCGCAGCTTATTCATAAAAACTTTTATATTTATTCACACACGCATTCATCCTTAAAGATTTTGTTAAATAAAATTTATCTATTTTTTCTTCTTTTCAAAATGAAATCATTCAAGTTTGGCAATGTGAAAATGTAAACAGAACCCAAGTAGCACAAAGATATTGTATAATATTGTACGATATTGAACAATATTCTAAATATTGTATAATATTGTTCAATATCGTATAATATTATATAACGTTGAACAATATTGTACAATATTGTTGATAGTGCTGTGCTACCTGGGAAATTAATTATATGAGGAACGGCATTCTATTATATGAAACCTGTTGTCAAATAGAGCTCATGTTAGCATTTTTTTTATAATAATTTGATTACCATCCCTTTTTTAAAAGTGGGAATATGCGCTTAGTCAAAGATCTTCGTACCGCGATTATTTTAGATAATTTGGGAAGGAAGGGAAGGATAAAAGAAAGACTTCGCGAAACTACCTTTGTAAGTTGAAACTACGAGTACGAATGGTTATGGGTGATTCATCATGAAACTAAAATTTTTTGTCTGGAATTAATTCACCACAAGTTTTTGAAACTGTGTATAAGTTTTTAATAATGTAGAAACTAGGATGTCTTAGATATTCGATCTTTGACAAAAACCAAGAAGTACACCGGAGTTCATTGCTTTAATAAGGTAAATTAAAATGGGCATTTAATATTGTTTCAAATGAATATAAATGTGGGTACATTAGTATTACTAATATAATAGCCCAGATCATCCTGTAACGCTCTGACGTCACCAACAATAAAACTCGCGCCACATTAAACAGCATTATTTTATTGTTCGAGAATCTAAATTTCAGTAATTTTAAATTTAAAAGAGTAATTGTCGTTCTAATATCAAATTTAATAGCTCTAAAATAGTGAAATAAAATTTTCTATCGATTGATATAAAATTTATCTCGCTATGATCAATAATTCCCGAGAAATTTTGAATTATATTAATCCTATATTTCAAATTAATTTCCGTTTTTCAATAGAAAGTAGTAAATTACGTCAGTGGTATATCATGCGGGTGATATAGTTTGGACGCCAAATTGTATCTGAATACAATCGTCGCGATGTTGTTTTCTTGCCAAGAATTAAATTAGCCACCAGTGACGTGAATCAATCATTCGTTCTCAACCGCCGCCAGTTACCGTTAATTCCAGCTTACACGATGACTATCAACAAATCGCAGGGGCAAACTTTCGATCATGTTGGAATTTACCTCGACGAGCCTGTCTTTTCACATGGACAGCTCTATGTTGCACTTTCAAGGTAAAGGATTCCCAATCACGATAAAATTTACACAATGACATCTGAAGTGCAAGGAAAATTATTAAACAAAGAAAAATACTTCACACGGAATGTTGTTTATCAAGAGGTTTTTTGAATAAAGAAATATTTAAATGATATGTAAATAAAAAAAATATTTCCTGTCATAAAACATGTTTATTTTATTTGTTTTCAATCAATGTTAAACATTTCTCTCGCATATATATCTGTTACCGGCAAAGTTTGAAATCCGGCATTGTATATAATGCATAAAACTAGCCGGCAATGTATTAAACGATTTATATTTCACACATTTCCTAGGCATTCTATAGAATGCCAAATGATAAAGCGGCAAAGTATGAAATAAATCGCCGATTTGATTATATAAGAAATAAAGTTAAGTGCAATTCAAAATTAAATTATTTGCTTCCTTGATGTAATAAGTAGATTCACAATTTATTTTGTTTTCTTTGATAAGAAAGGCATAAACTTTTTGATATGAAAATTTTCATTTTGCTTTACGAATTTTGAATAAAAGATTTTTTAATGGTACTCTTTTATTATTTTTTCTAAATAACATTTGTATTTTTGAGGAATGCACGCCTTTTAAATAGCTTATTATGAACTTTTTTTCATACTTTGCCTAAATAGCATTTGTCATTCTATAGAATGCCTAGGTATTATATACAATGCCTAGGAAAAGTATATAATAAATCTCATATTTCATACTTTGCCTAAAAGCTCCCGGCATTCTATAGAATGCCGGCATTTCGCACATTGCCGGTAGCATATCTATAAGATTTAAACACGTCAAATTTGAAGGGAAATCTCTCGAATGAAGAGGCAATTTGCACCCGTCAAACCATGACGGGTGATTTTCTAGTATTTCAAGAAGTAAGCATCAGTCAGTAATGCAAGGATTTTTGTCTCGTGAATAGTTTATCAAAATTGAAGGATCGAACAGTGTTTGGAAAAGAGCAATGCACGCTCTATTCTTATACTCGCTAACTGAGTTCGGTATTTTCAGAGGTAGTCATTCTAATATGAAAGGCAATGCTATAATGAATACCTCTACCTGGCATTTACTAATATGAAATATAAATGAAAACTATTAGCAGATGCAGACAGATAGAAATCTAAAAAAAAAGTTATAAACTTCATGTCGTATTTCATGTACGAAATGCTTACATCATCTTTAGTGGAGTGTGCGTGAGCCGTTTAAACTGTCTCATAGAAGTTTTATTTATCTTCTTTTTAGATTTTTTATATGCCAGACTTATTCAAAAATCAATAAATGATAATAATAGTTTTAACCTAGAGCGTTGTGTATAAGCAATAACCCAAATACTTCCAGGCCTTACCTTCATGGATCCAAGTTGGCATGAGATAAAACACAAAGAATTGCTTATGAAGCTAATTTTTATTATAAGTTTAGATTATTATGAAAGAAATTCATAAATCAAAATAAACACAATATCATTACTGCCTTTTACAGAATCATTTACAATTTATTGATTTAAAAAACATATAGTTACTTCAACAAAATTATAATATTGCAATCCACGTTTCAGAACAAAATAAATCAGATACCATACTCATGCAATTTTGAAACATTTTATTTCACCATCATGCAACATTTTTTTTTTTTTTGTAACATCAACTAGTAATATCCTAAATAGACTTTCTTGATTACAATACACACATAAACATAAGGAATAGGACGTCAAAACAATACATTATTAGAACTGTCAAACACAGTAATTCCCTATTGCTAATTGATATTAAATTGGACAAACAATGATGTACATTTTCTTCTCATCATAACAATTTGAAACGCACACTTATTGTAAAGTAAAATTGTTATCTATACCTACATTCTTACAAACAAATGATGAGCACAGTATCTCTTTATGTTTGGATTTAGAGATCCATTGATATGGTAAAAGCGAGAGCTTTTTGCTATGACTTAGGAGACTTCCGAGAAACGCGCCAATATTTTATTACCTTTAATCGATAGCTGTTTCGCCATCTCACACATCGCGAATACCTTTCAGGTGACACTTATCAGAATATTTAGTAATGTAATTGCAAGTATATTTTGCTACGAATAAGGAGCATTTCCGCGGAAGACTCGTAAATTACATTCACGAACCCCCGACTCACGGCTGCACTCATAATCAGTAAAATCTCTCGGCACATATCACGAGCTTAACACTTGTCATCTAAAATGCCACATTCCATGATTTTTGTCAGCATTCGAAGCAATATAATCAATTAAATCTTACAACGCCTCTTCTCCGTGGGAAGCCCGAAGGCCCCACGGTCGAAAATCGTAATCTTTTCCTTTTCTCTACATCTTGCTTATTTCAATTTTTTTCCTTAATCGTTAACTCGACTCGTCTACCACTCCAGCAACGCCAAAAACTCTCCGCATAGGACCCCCAAAACTATTGGTCAAAACCATCAGCCGGGTTCTGAAGTCGCCCAAGAAAGTTCTCGAAGTTTCTAAGGGACAACGCAAAAGGTTCAACCATCCATATCTAAAGGCGTGTGAAAACCTAAATAACATCAACCAAAACTGAGAATATTATTATTTTTCTTTTTACACGCTTTTCATATTTCTTTAATTAAAAATATATATATATGAAATGTTTTCTTTGTTGTAGTCGTTAATAACAAAAACAGACCGAGTTATATTCTATTTTTCATTTTATTATGGGAGAGTGACGGAATGTACGTACATCTCAGTTGAAGTTTTTAAGCCAAAAGAGAACAGAAAATCCCTGCTTTTTCTCAGGTAGGGATTTAACAGATAGACACGTGATCAAAGTGAAGGGAATAATAGCTATTTTTAGTATATTACGTAAGTGTTTTAGGGAAAATGCATGTCGTCAAGGAGTCGCTGATTTCGCGATTTGTGTGCGCGTGGAAACGATTAATATATGCTTTTAGTAATAAATATGCCAAAACGAGAGATTTAATATACCTCCAGAGCGGGAAATAGAACGAAACTGGAGTTTAAGAGAAGTGATTTCGGAATACATTAAGACTTTAAAATATATAATATTAGAATTTGAAATAAAATTCAGATTATTACATATATATGTCGTCAACACAACATTACTGGGACTTGTTTCTCCTCCTCCTTTGCTCCCTTCAGAGCAATGTTTTCATTAGCAGACCTAAGCACATGCGCTGGAGCAACGAGAGTTTTTCTAAACATGGTCAGACATTAAGTAAGACTCGTGCTTTGTCCAATGAAAAGCTCAACTATGAATTATTGCGCTTGATATTTCACTGGAACATAATGATGGCAATGATGGTATTTAAGTAGAATGCTCCTGGAGTAAGTACTAGAATATGAGTTGCCGTATGAAACCCATTTGCAAATGACGTCAGCGTGTAAAATTGTGGCGATAAGGTTACATTCATCTGCAATAAAACTGAGAGGTTAATTCTTGTTGGAGCATTGCATTTTTTATTGATTAATCTTTTTAATTTTTTGGAACGAAACAGTCGGCTGAGACATTCAAAACATTGTTCCACTGCAAAGTTTTTTAAGAAAATGGAGTGAGAGTTTTGACCCCATAATTGTAAAAGTATGTCTTTAACTCGTTTTAACATCTCGAATCTTCCGTATTAAGGATTATTCTTAAAACTATTAAAGGAAACCTAATGGTGCATGAAGAACACTTGTGCATTCCGAGAAAATAACATGAGGGATGCAAAAAGGGATAATGAAAATTCCATACACAGCTGAAGATAGTAATTTTGCAAAGTCCTATTGTATTATTATCCTGATTATAACTTAAGCTTTTTAGTTTTATATTTAATAAAAAAGTTATCTTTAGTATAAGAATTCTGCTTGCAGGAACATTGAGGCTCTGTCAATCTTACAATGGTAGTTAATCATAAATATGGATTTTTGTTTAATTTTTTTAGCTCTACAAATATAATAATGTAACATGTTCTAGTTGATTTTTGTTCTTATTATTTTTTCGAGTTTAATTTTGGTTCCCCTTGATTACTAAATAAATATTTAAATTTCTTAGATCACTGCATGTTTAGGTATCATCATGCATTGAACTCAAGTTCAAAATTGTGATATTATTTTTCGAACCAAAAAGAAGAAAAAAAAAAAACTGACTGATATATGCGGTAAATTTATCCTAAGTAAAATATCATTGTTTTCAGAAATCGATTTTAGAATAATTGAATCCTTTGTACCCTTTGCTTTATACACAAATGGGAAAATTCTGGAGTAATAATTGTTTTCGAAAATTATTGCATAATCATGTAATGATTGTTTCCCGTTTTATTTAAATCCGCAAAACAAATTTCTAAATTATTTTTGATAAACTTTGAGAACTTCGAGATATTTGTATTATCGAATTTTGCAGTCTGTATAAAATTTAAGAAAAGCTTGTCTTGGAGCCCAAAAATGATTGTTCACTGATTTATCGGAAAGACTTCTTTTTTAGTTGGAGTTTCGATCCTTTATTAATGTAATTTTTTATATATAGCATGATCGAAAAAAAAATTGTGGATAAAAATGAATTTGTATCTTATGAAT
Source organism: Araneus ventricosus (assembly GCA_013235015.1). Lineage (NCBI taxonomy): Eukaryota > Metazoa > Arthropoda > Arachnida > Araneae > Araneidae > Araneus > Araneus ventricosus. The sequence goes on along the minus strand of BGPR01029539.1, from coordinate 11,851 downwards.
TAGCGCATTTATATATTTCGTGAGGTTCTGAGATTATCGAGTCAAGAAATTTGCAGTTCACGTTAATTGTAGTAGATGTAAATGTAGTAGAACTGATTTCAGATTCAAAATAAAACTGCAGTATGATCTCATATTGCGCTTCGGATTTTCAGGTTTGTCTAGTTATGTCACGTAAATAACTTCCCCAAAAAACTTCTGTTTTGTTTTTATCACCTATATTGTAGCCATATAATTTATAATGTCCTAGAAGTCTAATAAACTAAAATTATCTGAGGAGGAGAAAACAAGAAAAGAAAAAGGTTTCTGAAATGAATTTTTCTGAAATTTTCATTTCTTGTCAATATTAATGTATATACGTATATTTGAACTGTTGCAAGTTGATTTTCTCTGTGTGAAACTCATTTTGTTTCTTTTTTTTCTTTTCGGATTTCCTCCCGGGCAGGACCATAATAAGGTAACTATTTTTCATTTTAATTTCTTTTGTTGATTCTGTATAGATTTATATATTCTTAATACTAATAAAAGAAAAAAAAGTTCACCAAATAATTTATTATCTGCCTCTTTTGAATATATATTCAAACTTCTCGCATTTGCTGATACCAATGTTGGCCTGTGTCGTTTGATGTTTATTCGCCAATCTATTTATTAAAACAACTTATTTATTAGATTCTGCTATATTTGAATTATTTAATCTTTAGTTAATAAATGTGAAAAGCTCTCTAAATGACTATTCAATTTTGTACTCGAACAGTTTTATTTTTTTTATATTAGATTTTACATACTAATTGTGTTTGCACTTTCTTATAAATAATATATTCTGGTAATTTGATGTTTTCTGTATATTTTTATATATGTATGATTTTAAAGTGTTTCCCCTTTATGTTTTCACCCCTTATGAAACATCTTCCTCGTTGCTGCTGCGTTATTGGATTTGCTTCTATTTTCTGTAGTATGTAAGTATAAATTTTTTTATTCCATGAGAGAATTTTTAAATTGTTTAGAAATTAAATCTTATAAAATTGTCGTTGTATATTATTATTTAAAAAGACTGCAGCGAAGAGAAATATTTAGTAACAAACAATGTGGCGATTCTGAATTTCTTAAACACGCTGAAAGCTTCGAGTGCATGAAATAATAATTATCATAAATCTTTTCTACTTTACGTCACGTCACGTCATAACGCAGTATCTCAAATCGTGCTAATCCCACGTAAGATAAATATTATTTTTCTGCTTAAAATAGAATGCAAATCACAGACATGCCACATTTCCGCTTAAACGTGGATTTCCGCTTTTTTGACATCAAATTTTATCATTCTTAATTTTCTTTTATATAATAATTCTACAATATTTTTAATATCTCAAGCGCTTTTTGAATATTTATTTTATTGTTCAATTAATCATATATATTTTACTTCTCAGTATTTATGTTTGGCATGATTCTTTATTTATGAAGTTCAACTTTTTTTGTTCCAAGCTTGTGTCGTGTCTGAAATCAGTATTTTAACGTTAACTAAATGCCAACTCTATTTTTATCATAAGTATATTTCATTTTTAACAGAAAGGCGAATAGTAGAATTTTAAAATTAAGGAACGTATTTTCTGCAAAATTCGCGGTACGTTTTATATTTTTATTCCTTTATCGAAAAGAAGTTGTTAGTTAGTGTATTATTCTAATCCGGAGTTATTTTAACGTTACTAAAATCGCCTGTCCTTTTCATGTATGAAGCCATACAGACTTCTGTCTGCTTTCTTAACAGCAGAGAAATCAGCAGGAATTAAGCTGCTGTCACTGGGTATCGCATTGTATATTTCGTTTCCGAAATGGTCGTTTTTTGGTTTCTACAACACTGATTCGATCGATGTGTTTGTCATGTTTTCGTTTTCAAAATCGAAGAAAAAAATAGCTAAGATTGCTTGAAAGGGGTTTGGGGTACACGAACATAATGTTCATAATATTTCACAGCTTCACAAAATATGGATGTAATAAACCTTTCACAGGATTTTTTGAAAAACACCTTTTATCTTTAAAGTTTCGTTGAAATCTTGTTTCCATATAAAAAAATGTCTGTGCTAGAGCATTTTTGTAAATTCCTACGTAAAATTTCATTTATTAATAAGTTCGGTAATAGAGATCCAAAATATTTTTTTTGTGTTATATAACTTTTAAATGATCATTTGTTGCTACTCGCTTCATGGCAAGTCCTGCCAATGTGTTTGCTAAATATGGTAATTGAAGTCTGAGCAGTTCCTCTTAAATTAATTTTAAAAGTAATCTGGCAGTCATAAGAAAACAATTAATAATTGTCTTTTGATTATTTCATCTTCAATGAAATGTGTTGCCTTTCTTTCTTAATCTTAAATCTTTATTTTGTGATGGCTTTCATCCCTCCCTTTAAAAAAAATTCAATTCGGATAACATTCTTCTTATGTTCTCATTTCTACTCCAAACGTTTCTTTTCAATTCTAAAAATAACATGATACTTTGACTTTCAACTTACTAAAAGAATTTTTATAAAAACTCGTTTCTTCGATCATCCCCCTCCTTTTGTTTGTTGTTCTTTTTTCTTGTAGCAAGAAATGCAATCCTTGTTAACTTTCCTTTGTAAGCTTATAAACCATTACATCCATAACATGGCAGAAAATTAATCAAGTCCGCGCGCAAAAAAAGGAAAGGCAGCCCTCCTTTCTCGCGATGTAAGAGGTGTCTGTAGCGAATAGAATGTCGCCTTGCCCATGTAAGCATCTTGCCCTCGACCTTTTACCAGAAGATTCTGCTGTCTCCCGTACGCCCACCACATCATCGGGTGTGGAACGTGGGCCCTCGTGCGATTATGATATTCGTCCGTCCCTCCGCTCGTGCCACTCAATTACGTCACCACGGGTAGTCCAGCCGTAATCGCCATCAGACCGTTAAAAAGCAAAGGTTTGGTGCTCGTTCATTTTCCAAATGCAATTAACTGTGTGGCCACCTCACCCATTGAGGTATGTTTGGCTGGTGGGTTCCTCTAGGGTGAGTCCACCTGCTGGGACCTGGATGCCTCGATGTCTCCGCCATATTTCACTGCTTCATTTTCCTCATGGCTCGCGTTTCGAACACGTAGCCAGCCGCATTCCTTCGGCTGAACTTTGTGGATAGTTTTTAAATACCTACCACCCACAGAGGGAGCTTTTTTTTTCTCTTAATGTAGTGGTTAGAAATTATGGACTTTGGGGTAAAGATGTTTAGACCCGGTGCACACCAGCCGATTTGTGTCGTTGAGTAGTAAAATATAACAATAGGAACCCCCATCCCCCCTGTGAAAATACAAAGGGGCCACGTGGCTTACTATTGTTATATTTTGCTGCTGAACGACACAAAGGGGCGGGGGTGCACCGGTCCTTAGATCGAGCATTGAAAGTTATACCTTGTTCTAGAATGTGAAACATGGTACATTTTGTGGTCTGTTCAAATACTAGTATTTGTGGTTAGGAATCGCTGTAGTTTGTGGCTTTATCTGTTAATCTTATCAATCACATGCTGGAAGTTTCTTTCTGTTAGGTGTAGATATCTAAGGCCCGGTGCACACCAGCCGATTTGTGCCATTCAGCAGCAAAATATAACAATAATAAGCCACGTGGCCCCTTTGTTTTCACATGGGGGGATGGGGGTTCCTATTGTTATATTTTACTACTCAGCGACACAAATCGGTTGGTGTACACCGGGCCTTATTTCTATTTAAAAGTTTGGTTCCGTAGGAGGAGTGATTGTGGCACTTTGAATTTTCTTGTTTATCTCTTGTGTTCTTTAAGCAATAGATTTCCGATTCGGCTGTTCAGAAGTTTGTTCAGTTCTCTTCAATCCTGAGAATAAGTACTAATAGTTTCTGAAAATATTAATAAATAATATTCTTTTCTTCATGAAATTATTTTATTTTGAGAAAGGAATATTAATGAGGAGATGGTGGAATATTAATGGTTTAAAAAAAGAATATCGTGGCTACCACCAGAATGCTTCGACATCTCGAGTGTATTTTACTGCTTCGTGATTCTTGCTTAGTACTCATAGCCAGGTTTATTTGGCTAAACTTTGTGGATAAGTTTTAAATCTCTAGTCCTTTCCCCCATCCTTTTTATGTAAGTGCAGTAATTATTAGAAACTATGAACTTGGGAGGTAAAGATGGCTGTATTTGTGTATTTACTTTTCAGTGCGCTTTAAAAGGGTAGTCAAAATTAATTTGATACTTTTAATTATGTGTCAATATATTTCACCCTAATATTATATAAAGTAGCTACCAGTACAAAATTTTGATTTGTAAATCACACTACCACCTTTACTAGTTATTTATCCCTTTGAAGTCAAGATCTCTTAATTTATCGCATTCCTATAAACAAGCATCCACATTTTTTAAAAAAATGCTACCTATGCAAGTTTTTTAGGCAATAGATCACATTCTTGCATTAGGGATATTTTTAACTCGGTTTGAAATCCTTCCTTTTTCGGATGCCAAAGAAATTAATAACAATAAAAAAGTACAGGAAACAAGAGGTAGGAATAAATCGTCTTTTCACGCTGGGTGGAACAGTTTATCGAAACCACAGCATCTCAGAATGGACGTCCACCAAAAGGAATGAATCTCGTTTTTACGTCCGTCGACCTACTGAACTCGCCCCCATTCTTAAACGCTCATGTAATGCGTTACATCGCATCTTCAATGTCCACCTCCGCCCGAAGACGCCGTTTGTAATCCTCTGGACCTTTTGTTTCCTTGTATCTTTTTTATTGTTGTCGCGGTTAATTTTTTATTCTTGGCCGTCTGTTTTGAAGATTTCTTACGGACATTTCCCTTGCCTAGATTAGGAGAGACGTGTCTCGGTAACGTTGGTGACCTTCTCGATCTCCTGTATCTTTCTTGTGTGGCCAAGGGGCTCTGGCTCTGCGCACATCCATCGGGTTATCTGTGTTGACACACTGATCTTGGGAGGGGAAGATCGTATTTCTTTTCATTAATATTTCTGTTATCTGAGAGAAGCATTTGAAAGTCGTTATACTCACGTGATGTAGCAATCTACATCACTACAGCTGTCTTTAAAAACGTTTTTTTAATGGGTAGATGCTTGTGTAATATCGTAGTGGAAAAAAAATCTTGTATAAAATATGGCGTTTAATGGTCGTAATTCTTTTGTGTTAGCTTTATTCCTACGAATTGAAATAGCTGTAGTTGGACTGGGATTCTTGAACTGCTAAATTATTTCATCTGTCCCGAGTTTTTTGTGGTCTTTAATTGTCGGAGTAACTAGGGTAGACCGGGGCTAGTTGTGCCGCTTTTTCTTTTAAGACTTTTTAAAAAAGGAAATTTAAAATTTTAAAAAGCTTTTAAAGCTGACACTATTAGTGAACCTTCAAAAATAATTCGCCATAGTAAAATTTGAATATATTAACTATCAGTATTAATTTAAAATCTCAAACTGACACCAAGTCGATTGGCCCAACCTGCCCCGAATGCGGGGTAAGTTGAGCCACTACTAACATGAAGCGACTATTACAAAACGTTCTTCTATATTATTATACTTTATTAATTTAAGTAAAGTAGTTGTGTTATTATCCACTATATGTGTATTATACACAAATTTTGTGCATTTCTATTCAATACAAACTGAGATACAGCTTTTATGGACATCGTCAAATAGTATTGTTTAATTATAATCAAAATTGAGTCCGCATGGTTTTTCATAACAAGTATCTTGCATAATAAATCTGGTACAATTCCACTCCACATATTCAGAGATATTTCTACAACGCACATCCTTATAAACCCTGTGCAGCAGCGCGGGTCAACGTGCCCCATGCAAAATGGCCCAACTAGCCCCATATCGCCATTTTTGTTTCTCGTGAGTGTTGCGATTTATTCTGAAAGCACTTCGATAAGCAAACAAGCCCAAAAGTAACAATAAAGAATTATCTTTCTGAATATTATTTGTCAAAATGGAAATTATAATTTATAAGCAAAGAAGATTATTCATAAGTGTGGAAATTTACTCAGTTTAGTAAAAATTAGAAAATTCTGTCTAGTTCTTCAATGACGCTGATGTGGAAGAAGGAAGGCGGGGTAATACACACTTGTCTGGAATGGCAGCGTTGAATACCGAAAACTATTAAAAATATCGCGATTGACCCAACGTGCCCCTATGCCCAACTAGCCAGGTCTACCCTATATAAAATGGGGAATCTTTTTAGAAAATCTTAAAACATTTGTGCCGATTTTAAGTTTAAATTTGTATAATTATCTGTCTTTATCAGTACTCATTTCATTGCAAGTGTTCATCATTATAAAGAGGCCGTGTAAAAAAGTTTTGCTTAACTTGAGTTAATCTACCTTCCACTCAGCTATAAATCTTGAATACGAAGCCTCGATAACCACTTTTGGCGTCCTCAATAAGTCGCATTGTGACGTAACTTACTTTTAGGATTTCTGATCATATTTGAACTTCTGATCGTCAAATTCAGAAGACTGTATCCCTGCTCAAAGTCTATTTCAGCATTGCACCTTTGTAGTTCATACATCATTAATTGCTTCTTTTGTACCTTCGTTCGCCGTAATTTAAATGAACAATAACTTGTTGAAAATAATCTCAGTTTTTCAAATGAATAAAAAAACATTTAAAATTCTTGATTTTATAATTTTTTCTGTGCTTATTGGTACGAAACCTCTCTGAGAATATCAATATTTGCTTCGATTGTAACAATTAAGCTCTACCAGAGTTGTCTTAAGGGAGGATAAAAAATCTGCTTAAATTTTAGTAATTTCTTATCAAGTGCTAATCCTCGCAAATACTCACCCTTCTCATTCATATGGAGGCAATTTTTACATTTTCAGTATAACAGATGGAGGGAGCATCATCCATCCCTCTCTGAATCTCCATCATCCCTGATTGCCCTCCTCCTCCACTTCAATTTGTTGGGTCGTCTGTCTGCAGACGCAGTGTCCCCCATCTCTCTTTTAAAAGGCCACCCATTATCGTCGATCGCAGGTAGACGGACGTCGAGACCCTTTTAATGAATGTTTGTGTTCGCGGCCCATCTATCAAAGCGTGTCCTCCCCGCCGAGAGAAGGAGGTATCTGTTTGTTCAAACTTTCCCCTCCCCCCGACGATTTCAATTATCGTCCGTGCCCCTGGGTGATTCTCCTGTCCGTCACTGTACTGTTGCATCCTCGCTCGTTTGCCTTTTTGGTGGCGACTTTTTTTCCCTCCCCCCTCTCAGAATGGATGTGCATTCCTTGGTGATGTTCTTGCGGCGAGAAGAACATGAATATTTGTTGTTCTACCTGATTTTATTGACTGTGTGGAGTCAAGGTATTGTTAGAAATTCTGAGTATATTATTCTGTGTCAAGTATATCTGGCGTCGATAATCAGAGTTAGGGTCGCTGCCTAAACCCTTCAGTTGCGTGTCCCGCGATTTTCGCGGTTTGGAAGTTGGTCTATTTTCTTCAGTGTTTACTTACCACTTACTTTTATAGCGTTTCATATAAATAGCAATTCGCTTTGAAAAAAAATTGTATCTAGATATCGATTTAAAATTCTGCGATTGGAGAGTTGATAGCTGTTTGGATTTCTGTTGTAACTGCATACAGTGCTGAAATAGTTCTTTTCAGATATTTAAGCACAGAATATGTATTGAAAGTAAGTCAGTTGGTGCTACCTCTACTGTTGCCCTCTCGATCGGATTGTTTGTTTTCCCCTTTTGCCTCAACTTTTAATCTCTGTTCCATAGAATAGATATGTATTCCTTGCTAATGCTCTTGCAGTTATAACATGGAAGAACTTTTGTGCCAACTTTTATAAATCGTGTGGGGCCATGGCATTGTCGTAAGAAATTCTGAAATCTTATGTTTCTAGTATTGCTCGGTGTCGATAAACAAAGAGTTGACACTTTTGGGTCTTTGGACTATTTAGAATTGACGATGTTTGTGGTAGTTGTATATATAATTGCTGAAATATTTGTTTTCAGGTTTTCTTTTTACTTGAAATATGTAGATCGAATTTAATTCTTTGGTATTCTTTAACTTTCTTAGACGGATTAGTGTATTTTTGAAATATAATGACGTCATAGTAGTTAGATAGATGTTGGTTTCTTAAGGAAGCGTGCAGAACAAAATTCTCCATTCACGACCCCTTTTCAGACGGAATAAAAAACAACCACATTTTTTTGGGCGCCTACAATTTGGAAAATGAATTAAGAAATGAAGCAGAGATGGCAGAGTAAATAAATTTAAAATAGATATTTAGTTAATTTTGATGCTGCATTTATATTGGGATTTTCGTAACGAGTGTGGCTCTTATATTTTAAAGATTTTGAAGGCGACGATGCGTACATTTTCGCGATTCGATTTCAGTTGGGCCAGTGTTCCTACCTGTATAAAAAAAAAAATCGAAAGAAAACGTCCCACATTTTGTATTCACTTATTTCTACTTATTAAAAGTTGAAAATAAAATCGGGTAGCCTTTTGTCTTTAATTATATTGATCCTTATTATTAGTAACTCGAATGCTGAACGGCAAGTTCTTGCATAAATTGTTTGAAACTGCTTCGTTGATCATTTATCATAAGCCCATTATGCGGCTTCAGTAAGCGACATTAATTCAACGAATCATAATTGAGTTAACTTCCAGATTGCAGCTTTGCATACTAATCGCGATGCTCGCAAAACAAGCAGGAATGTGTTGACTGTCATATGCTGATTCAATATTTTCTTTCACTGTCTTTGTTATTTTAAGCAAAGATTTGTCCGTATAAACGAAATTTTGATTTTGTAAAAGAGTTGTGTATATGTTCCTCTCTTCCCCCATGAAAATTAACTTTCAAAAGGAATTTTGGCGATTTCTAGCAAAATTTTTTAAATAATGTTTGGTAGGAAATAGGTAATTTCAAAAATAACGATCGATTTTTTTAATTCTTATATTTTTTCAATTCATACTATTAGTTCACACTCTCCCTATATATATTTATCTTGTTCAAATTTTCAGTCGTTAATAAAATACTTTTTATTCATCCACTCAAGTTCAAATACATTTTTTAAAACTTGTAGTGGAGGACATTTGATGTTAATACAGTTTTTTCAAGTATTAATTCATTAATTAAATTTAATTGATTAGATCGCTGGAAAAAAATTTCTTTTTTCATTTACGTTCTAGTCAACACCGTATATAGAATGGAAAATTGCAAGGAAATTCGCTTTCTATTTTGCCACTTAATATTGTGATTCTGTCATATGTATATACATATTTATATTAATTGTAATTATTTAATAAAAAGTAACTAAAATAAAATTTTTCTTTGCTGACCTAAGTAGGAATTGACTTTAATTTTTTTTATATTACTTGTTATAATGCAATAAATGACTTTGTAAAAGATGTAATTTTGAAATCGTGGGTTTCGTACGGATCTTTATTCTCTCAAATTAAATCTTGGATACTTCCACACAAAGTTCAGACACTTTTTAAACTTAAAATGTTATCTTCAGAGAAGTAATCTTAAATTTTATGCGCTTATCTTAAATTTTGTGTGTCTGTCATTTTTTATAAAACGGGGCAGCCCAGTACTTGGTCTGTACACCGCGAATGTAGTAGCCCAAAAGAGATATAATGAATAATTTTCATACTAAGAATGCTTATCATTGGAATGTATGGGCATTTTATGTTCTTGTTCCGACAAAATTGGATCTTGAATTTGCAAATGAGAAGTGCTTCGAGGTGCAAATAAGGAAGATCTAAGCTTGTAAATCGATGCATGACGAATTATTTACACCTAAGCTTCTTAAAATGCGAGTCCTGAACCCAAGTAAGGTCTCCCGGGCAATTTTACCGAGTTAATGGTTTAAGTTTCTTCGATATTTTTGATCAAAAGTAGTTATTAAAATCACTTTAATCTAAAACATTTCTCATTAAACAATTCAGTTTAAAACTCACTAAACAATTATTTAAAATTATATTTCTTTTATTCATCACTAGCCGCCTTCGACGACCAGCTGGTTCGCTCGTTTAAATTAGTTTTTATTTTTATATTTTATATTATAGCAATACCCGTCGCAGTTTCAGCCGCGATAACTCAGGAAAGATGAACAAAATACTGAATATTTTATTGTATTTGATAGATAGTAAAATATTTAAAGACGTAAATTTTAAAATGCCAGCGATACAATTCTGTGTGATACATCGCAGCTAACGAAACTTTCAAACTGAGTTTCAAATAACTTTCACTCAATTCATCTGTCACTCATCGGTAGAATGATTAACGCTGAATATGGTCACGAAAGCCGAACATGCTGGAGGCCCGTGTGAACCAGTGGGTACAAAAAGTGAGGTGGCAAAAAATTCAGAGACATCTAAAAGACCCAGGAGTATAGGAGATAGACAATAAAATTTAAAAATTAGTTAGTTTTCCCGAACACTATTGCCTTTTTGTAATTCCTAGTTTCAGGCTGTAATTTCTAGCGTCTAATGGCGGCAGTACTGTACTCTTAAGCCTAACCAAAATTTTAATAAAAAATTACGTATAATGCAATATACAAAAATAATAACTCATAATTTTAAAATGGCTGGAAAGTATGAGATTAAATGCTTGAAGAAAGAATGAAATTCATTTCAGTCTACCTCACACATACAAAAAAAAAAAAAAAAAAACTGAAATCATATATCTGTTGCCACGCTTTCTAAAAATATTACTTTGAAGCAGGTGCGATAAAATATTTCAGCAATGCAATGAATACTAAAGTGAAAATTCTGCTTTGGAGTTAATTTACCAAGAAAACAATTTATACTATCACAACCGTAACAATTGCAAAAGAGCGTGAATAAAAGATTTGCTGAAATAATGAGATGGTTTGAATTTTATTTACAAAAATAAAAGCATTGTTACAATTCATGTTTTAAAACATTTTGAAACATTACTTAAAATTGAACAAAATGTCACATGGAAATAAGATCATTGTTATTGAAAAGCTAATTTTTTTTATCTTTAAGATGATGTAAAAATGGATTTTTTTTGCGATAATTGGATCCGAAGTTATTCCGGAGAAACGTTAAAATTTAAAGTAATTTTTAAATAATTTAAATTCTAATTAAAATTTCGAAGAATCCTTTCCTAGTGAGTACCTACCCCCCAAGAAGCAACCGGCTGCCAAAATTTCAAGTTTCTAGTCCCAGTGGTTTGGGAGATTTCTTGATGAGTGAACCATGGTATTTGCCTTTTATATATCAAGATTAACTGATGTTTAATTTTCATTTTTTTTTCTCAATTTTTGGGATCGAGACAAAATGTTTCGGGCGAAAATGACGCCGAAGGAAAAAAAAAAAAATCACCTTAAATGACGTCAGGAGTGGAAAAAAGTTTCGTCTAAATCAGGATTGCTTAAACTTTTTCCAGATACGATGCAATTTTGTTCCAGAAAATTCTCATGCCCTCATAATTCGAAAATGAAATATTATTGATAAATAATGAAAATTCATTTTAAAATTGATATGTATTTTTTATACAAATTTTGCTTACAAGTCTTAAAAGATTCTAAAAAATTAAGTTGTTAATTCTGGCCTCGAGGTGCATTGAGTCATCATTACGTCTACCTGTGTGCCAAATTTCATGGCTGTGAGTGCGATAGATTCGTCTGGACATTGCGCGCACATTCAAACATTGCCTTTTATAAGTATAAATGCTTCATTTTTTTAATGGTTCTGTTAACGAGAGATAATTTTCTGAGCCCAGACTTTTACCCCGTCATCCGAAAACAAAGGCGAGTGAAAGAAGTTTAGAAAGTTGTGGCGTACGTAAATAATTCCTCACCTGTATTCCTCTATTATGTTGCCTTATATGATT
>BGPR01029538.1:0-19226 GCA_013235015.1 Araneus ventricosus | reverse complement strand
TTCGAAATTATTGAATACAGGATAGTTATTCTGATCGCTATTTAGTTCTTATCTATTTGTTAAGAATCGCGGAAGTGAGTCGAGGTGTTTTCAAAACGCTCGGTTGGCTTTTCTGGTTTTCCCCACATTCTTTTTCTCTTCCTTCTCCTTTATAAATTTCTGAGCGGTAAGAATCATGCTTTTAGATAAAAGCTAAAATATTTGTGTAGTATTTTACTGTTAATGCAACAATTTTAATGGACAAGAAATTCAAAACGGATCCCTTGTAACCTTCCTTCCCGCTTATACGTTTGTCTCGTCATAGAGTTTATAATGTTGAAGGCTATAGGTAGAGCGATTTTATCAGCAATTTCACGAATTAACATAAAAGAGGGTGAAGATAGCGTGGACACATTTAATTTTTTTAGGCGACTCATAGACTCTTGAATGGATCGAAATAAATAAACTCCCAAAACAGAATTTGTAATTAAAATATTTAAACGGCTTCAGATTTAATAATTTTCTTAAACCTGTTTCAGCATGGAAACCTTCAATTTTTCCCACGCGTCTCACAAGAGTAAATGAGAGCATAATGTATTTCTTAAGTGTAACAGTGTCAGAGTGAAGACGTTTCGAAGCCTTCCTCTTCCGAAAACTATTTTTCGAAACTGTTGTCAGTGTATTTATAGAAATTTTCTCCTACTCGTCACTGGTTTGGCTACAAAAATAATTACAGCTCCTAATTGACTCTAATAAATTGTCCCGAAGAGTGAAATCATCCTCTTTCTAACAACTCGAGTGAACTTTCAAAAACTGCGAGAACGAACTGGAAACCGGGCGTTTGTTTTAGTAAAGGGAAAACCTCGCGTGTTTAGTTTTGCTGTCGCATATCTTCCCCTCTGCAAACTGGTTTATGTCTCGAACCAGGAAAGATGGACGTGCTTGATAACGGTTGCCCCTCGGTTTTTTATTTTTATTACCCTCCGAGGATCGTTTTCGTTGACGTTTTGGATGTTATTCTTTAATTGTGGTCCGAATTTTACGATCCGTGTCGAAGACTTCCTCTTCAGTTGGAGCCGTGGTTCTTTGCTTTTGCCGGAGTAGTTACATGCTGTTTTTGTTTGTCTAAGACTGGCATCTTTTTGCGCCCATCTTCCTTGCCTCACTACCAGGGGCGTGCGATATTTCACTCGGTTTGTTGAACCACCGGAGATTCTTCATCCACTTTTACTTGCTTTTTGAGAGGTAATTTCGGAAGGATAACAGCCTCCTTCGCCAACTAAATTACCCCCGAAGGAGAACAATGGAATCTTTGTTTGGCCGATTACGCACTCGCTTGCCATTTCAGTCGCAGCGAACGATTTATTTTCTAAGTAGTTTTTCAAAGTTGGTTAAAGCTGGCTTTGTTTATTTAACAAATGGAGAAAGGGTTAAGTTTCCTTTGCGAGAGTGAAGTTCCCCTCGGCGTTTGTGTGTAAACTGACTTTTTAAGTGGTATGCGATTGATTATACAGCCGCAGCTTATTCATAAAAACTTTTATATTTATTCACACACGCATTCATCCTTAAAGATTTTGTTAAATAAAATTTATCTATTTTTTCTTCTTTTCAAAATGAAATCATTCAAGTTTGGCAATGTGAAAATGTAAACAGAACCCAAGTAGCACAAAGATATTGTATAATATTGTACGATATTGAACAATATTCTAAATATTGTATAATATTGTTCAATATCGTATAATATTATATAACGTTGAACAATATTGTACAATATTGTTGATAGTGCTGTGCTACCTGGGAAATTAATTATATGAGGAACGGCATTCTATTATATGAAACCTGTTGTCAAATAGAGCTCATGTTAGCATTTTTTTTATAATAATTTGATTACCATCCCTTTTTTAAAAGTGGGAATATGCGCTTAGTCAAAGATCTTCGTACCGCGATTATTTTAGATAATTTGGGAAGGAAGGGAAGGATAAAAGAAAGACTTCGCGAAACTACCTTTGTAAGTTGAAACTACGAGTACGAATGGTTATGGGTGATTCATCATGAAACTAAAATTTTTTGTCTGGAATTAATTCACCACAAGTTTTTGAAACTGTGTATAAGTTTTTAATAATGTAGAAACTAGGATGTCTTAGATATTCGATCTTTGACAAAAACCAAGAAGTACACCGGAGTTCATTGCTTTAATAAGGTAAATTAAAATGGGCATTTAATATTGTTTCAAATGAATATAAATGTGGGTACATTAGTATTACTAATATAATAGCCCAGATCATCCTGTAACGCTCTGACGTCACCAACAATAAAACTCGCGCCACATTAAACAGCATTATTTTATTGTTCGAGAATCTAAATTTCAGTAATTTTAAATTTAAAAGAGTAATTGTCGTTCTAATATCAAATTTAATAGCTCTAAAATAGTGAAATAAAATTTTCTATCGATTGATATAAAATTTATCTCGCTATGATCAATAATTCCCGAGAAATTTTGAATTATATTAATCCTATATTTCAAATTAATTTCCGTTTTTCAATAGAAAGTAGTAAATTACGTCAGTGGTATATCATGCGGGTGATATAGTTTGGACGCCAAATTGTATCTGAATACAATCGTCGCGATGTTGTTTTCTTGCCAAGAATTAAATTAGCCACCAGTGACGTGAATCAATCATTCGTTCTCAACCGCCGCCAGTTACCGTTAATTCCAGCTTACACGATGACTATCAACAAATCGCAGGGGCAAACTTTCGATCATGTTGGAATTTACCTCGACGAGCCTGTCTTTTCACATGGACAGCTCTATGTTGCACTTTCAAGGTAAAGGATTCCCAATCACGATAAAATTTACACAATGACATCTGAAGTGCAAGGAAAATTATTAAACAAAGAAAAATACTTCACACGGAATGTTGTTTATCAAGAGGTTTTTTGAATAAAGAAATATTTAAATGATATGTAAATAAAAAAAATATTTCCTGTCATAAAACATGTTTATTTTATTTGTTTTCAATCAATGTTAAACATTTCTCTCGCATATATATCTGTTACCGGCAAAGTTTGAAATCCGGCATTGTATATAATGCATAAAACTAGCCGGCAATGTATTAAACGATTTATATTTCACACATTTCCTAGGCATTCTATAGAATGCCAAATGATAAAGCGGCAAAGTATGAAATAAATCGCCGATTTGATTATATAAGAAATAAAGTTAAGTGCAATTCAAAATTAAATTATTTGCTTCCTTGATGTAATAAGTAGATTCACAATTTATTTTGTTTTCTTTGATAAGAAAGGCATAAACTTTTTGATATGAAAATTTTCATTTTGCTTTACGAATTTTGAATAAAAGATTTTTTAATGGTACTCTTTTATTATTTTTTCTAAATAACATTTGTATTTTTGAGGAATGCACGCCTTTTAAATAGCTTATTATGAACTTTTTTTCATACTTTGCCTAAATAGCATTTGTCATTCTATAGAATGCCTAGGTATTATATACAATGCCTAGGAAAAGTATATAATAAATCTCATATTTCATACTTTGCCTAAAAGCTCCCGGCATTCTATAGAATGCCGGCATTTCGCACATTGCCGGTAGCATATCTATAAGATTTAAACACGTCAAATTTGAAGGGAAATCTCTCGAATGAAGAGGCAATTTGCACCCGTCAAACCATGACGGGTGATTTTCTAGTATTTCAAGAAGTAAGCATCAGTCAGTAATGCAAGGATTTTTGTCTCGTGAATAGTTTATCAAAATTGAAGGATCGAACAGTGTTTGGAAAAGAGCAATGCACGCTCTATTCTTATACTCGCTAACTGAGTTCGGTATTTTCAGAGGTAGTCATTCTAATATGAAAGGCAATGCTATAATGAATACCTCTACCTGGCATTTACTAATATGAAATATAAATGAAAACTATTAGCAGATGCAGACAGATAGAAATCTAAAAAAAAAGTTATAAACTTCATGTCGTATTTCATGTACGAAATGCTTACATCATCTTTAGTGGAGTGTGCGTGAGCCGTTTAAACTGTCTCATAGAAGTTTTATTTATCTTCTTTTTAGATTTTTTATATGCCAGACTTATTCAAAAATCAATAAATGATAATAATAGTTTTAACCTAGAGCGTTGTGTATAAGCAATAACCCAAATACTTCCAGGCCTTACCTTCATGGATCCAAGTTGGCATGAGATAAAACACAAAGAATTGCTTATGAAGCTAATTTTTATTATAAGTTTAGATTATTATGAAAGAAATTCATAAATCAAAATAAACACAATATCATTACTGCCTTTTACAGAATCATTTACAATTTATTGATTTAAAAAACATATAGTTACTTCAACAAAATTATAATATTGCAATCCACGTTTCAGAACAAAATAAATCAGATACCATACTCATGCAATTTTGAAACATTTTATTTCACCATCATGCAACATTTTTTTTTTTTTTGTAACATCAACTAGTAATATCCTAAATAGACTTTCTTGATTACAATACACACATAAACATAAGGAATAGGACGTCAAAACAATACATTATTAGAACTGTCAAACACAGTAATTCCCTATTGCTAATTGATATTAAATTGGACAAACAATGATGTACATTTTCTTCTCATCATAACAATTTGAAACGCACACTTATTGTAAAGTAAAATTGTTATCTATACCTACATTCTTACAAACAAATGATGAGCACAGTATCTCTTTATGTTTGGATTTAGAGATCCATTGATATGGTAAAAGCGAGAGCTTTTTGCTATGACTTAGGAGACTTCCGAGAAACGCGCCAATATTTTATTACCTTTAATCGATAGCTGTTTCGCCATCTCACACATCGCGAATACCTTTCAGGTGACACTTATCAGAATATTTAGTAATGTAATTGCAAGTATATTTTGCTACGAATAAGGAGCATTTCCGCGGAAGACTCGTAAATTACATTCACGAACCCCCGACTCACGGCTGCACTCATAATCAGTAAAATCTCTCGGCACATATCACGAGCTTAACACTTGTCATCTAAAATGCCACATTCCATGATTTTTGTCAGCATTCGAAGCAATATAATCAATTAAATCTTACAACGCCTCTTCTCCGTGGGAAGCCCGAAGGCCCCACGGTCGAAAATCGTAATCTTTTCCTTTTCTCTACATCTTGCTTATTTCAATTTTTTTCCTTAATCGTTAACTCGACTCGTCTACCACTCCAGCAACGCCAAAAACTCTCCGCATAGGACCCCCAAAACTATTGGTCAAAACCATCAGCCGGGTTCTGAAGTCGCCCAAGAAAGTTCTCGAAGTTTCTAAGGGACAACGCAAAAGGTTCAACCATCCATATCTAAAGGCGTGTGAAAACCTAAATAACATCAACCAAAACTGAGAATATTATTATTTTTCTTTTTACACGCTTTTCATATTTCTTTAATTAAAAATATATATATATGAAATGTTTTCTTTGTTGTAGTCGTTAATAACAAAAACAGACCGAGTTATATTCTATTTTTCATTTTATTATGGGAGAGTGACGGAATGTACGTACATCTCAGTTGAAGTTTTTAAGCCAAAAGAGAACAGAAAATCCCTGCTTTTTCTCAGGTAGGGATTTAACAGATAGACACGTGATCAAAGTGAAGGGAATAATAGCTATTTTTAGTATATTACGTAAGTGTTTTAGGGAAAATGCATGTCGTCAAGGAGTCGCTGATTTCGCGATTTGTGTGCGCGTGGAAACGATTAATATATGCTTTTAGTAATAAATATGCCAAAACGAGAGATTTAATATACCTCCAGAGCGGGAAATAGAACGAAACTGGAGTTTAAGAGAAGTGATTTCGGAATACATTAAGACTTTAAAATATATAATATTAGAATTTGAAATAAAATTCAGATTATTACATATATATGTCGTCAACACAACATTACTGGGACTTGTTTCTCCTCCTCCTTTGCTCCCTTCAGAGCAATGTTTTCATTAGCAGACCTAAGCACATGCGCTGGAGCAACGAGAGTTTTTCTAAACATGGTCAGACATTAAGTAAGACTCGTGCTTTGTCCAATGAAAAGCTCAACTATGAATTATTGCGCTTGATATTTCACTGGAACATAATGATGGCAATGATGGTATTTAAGTAGAATGCTCCTGGAGTAAGTACTAGAATATGAGTTGCCGTATGAAACCCATTTGCAAATGACGTCAGCGTGTAAAATTGTGGCGATAAGGTTACATTCATCTGCAATAAAACTGAGAGGTTAATTCTTGTTGGAGCATTGCATTTTTTATTGATTAATCTTTTTAATTTTTTGGAACGAAACAGTCGGCTGAGACATTCAAAACATTGTTCCACTGCAAAGTTTTTTAAGAAAATGGAGTGAGAGTTTTGACCCCATAATTGTAAAAGTATGTCTTTAACTCGTTTTAACATCTCGAATCTTCCGTATTAAGGATTATTCTTAAAACTATTAAAGGAAACCTAATGGTGCATGAAGAACACTTGTGCATTCCGAGAAAATAACATGAGGGATGCAAAAAGGGATAATGAAAATTCCATACACAGCTGAAGATAGTAATTTTGCAAAGTCCTATTGTATTATTATCCTGATTATAACTTAAGCTTTTTAGTTTTATATTTAATAAAAAAGTTATCTTTAGTATAAGAATTCTGCTTGCAGGAACATTGAGGCTCTGTCAATCTTACAATGGTAGTTAATCATAAATATGGATTTTTGTTTAATTTTTTTAGCTCTACAAATATAATAATGTAACATGTTCTAGTTGATTTTTGTTCTTATTATTTTTTCGAGTTTAATTTTGGTTCCCCTTGATTACTAAATAAATATTTAAATTTCTTAGATCACTGCATGTTTAGGTATCATCATGCATTGAACTCAAGTTCAAAATTGTGATATTATTTTTCGAACCAAAAAGAAGAAAAAAAAAAAACTGACTGATATATGCGGTAAATTTATCCTAAGTAAAATATCATTGTTTTCAGAAATCGATTTTAGAATAATTGAATCCTTTGTACCCTTTGCTTTATACACAAATGGGAAAATTCTGGAGTAATAATTGTTTTCGAAAATTATTGCATAATCATGTAATGATTGTTTCCCGTTTTATTTAAATCCGCAAAACAAATTTCTAAATTATTTTTGATAAACTTTGAGAACTTCGAGATATTTGTATTATCGAATTTTGCAGTCTGTATAAAATTTAAGAAAAGCTTGTCTTGGAGCCCAAAAATGATTGTTCACTGATTTATCGGAAAGACTTCTTTTTTAGTTGGAGTTTCGATCCTTTATTAATGTAATTTTTTATATATAGCATGATCGAAAAAAAAATTGTGGATAAAAATGAATTTGTATCTTATGAATTAGCGCATTTATATATTTCGTGAGGTTCTGAGATTATCGAGTCAAGAAATTTGCAGTTCACGTTAATTGTAGTAGATGTAAATGTAGTAGAACTGATTTCAGATTCAAAATAAAACTGCAGTATGATCTCATATTGCGCTTCGGATTTTCAGGTTTGTCTAGTTATGTCACGTAAATAACTTCCCCAAAAAACTTCTGTTTTGTTTTTATCACCTATATTGTAGCCATATAATTTATAATGTCCTAGAAGTCTAATAAACTAAAATTATCTGAGGAGGAGAAAACAAGAAAAGAAAAAGGTTTCTGAAATGAATTTTTCTGAAATTTTCATTTCTTGTCAATATTAATGTATATACGTATATTTGAACTGTTGCAAGTTGATTTTCTCTGTGTGAAACTCATTTTGTTTCTTTTTTTTCTTTTCGGATTTCCTCCCGGGCAGGACCATAATAAGGTAACTATTTTTCATTTTAATTTCTTTTGTTGATTCTGTATAGATTTATATATTCTTAATACTAATAAAAGAAAAAAAAGTTCACCAAATAATTTATTATCTGCCTCTTTTGAATATATATTCAAACTTCTCGCATTTGCTGATACCAATGTTGGCCTGTGTCGTTTGATGTTTATTCGCCAATCTATTTATTAAAACAACTTATTTATTAGATTCTGCTATATTTGAATTATTTAATCTTTAGTTAATAAATGTGAAAAGCTCTCTAAATGACTATTCAATTTTGTACTCGAACAGTTTTATTTTTTTTATATTAGATTTTACATACTAATTGTGTTTGCACTTTCTTATAAATAATATATTCTGGTAATTTGATGTTTTCTGTATATTTTTATATATGTATGATTTTAAAGTGTTTCCCCTTTATGTTTTCACCCCTTATGAAACATCTTCCTCGTTGCTGCTGCGTTATTGGATTTGCTTCTATTTTCTGTAGTATGTAAGTATAAATTTTTTTATTCCATGAGAGAATTTTTAAATTGTTTAGAAATTAAATCTTATAAAATTGTCGTTGTATATTATTATTTAAAAAGACTGCAGCGAAGAGAAATATTTAGTAACAAACAATGTGGCGATTCTGAATTTCTTAAACACGCTGAAAGCTTCGAGTGCATGAAATAATAATTATCATAAATCTTTTCTACTTTACGTCACGTCACGTCATAACGCAGTATCTCAAATCGTGCTAATCCCACGTAAGATAAATATTATTTTTCTGCTTAAAATAGAATGCAAATCACAGACATGCCACATTTCCGCTTAAACGTGGATTTCCGCTTTTTTGACATCAAATTTTATCATTCTTAATTTTCTTTTATATAATAATTCTACAATATTTTTAATATCTCAAGCGCTTTTTGAATATTTATTTTATTGTTCAATTAATCATATATATTTTACTTCTCAGTATTTATGTTTGGCATGATTCTTTATTTATGAAGTTCAACTTTTTTTGTTCCAAGCTTGTGTCGTGTCTGAAATCAGTATTTTAACGTTAACTAAATGCCAACTCTATTTTTATCATAAGTATATTTCATTTTTAACAGAAAGGCGAATAGTAGAATTTTAAAATTAAGGAACGTATTTTCTGCAAAATTCGCGGTACGTTTTATATTTTTATTCCTTTATCGAAAAGAAGTTGTTAGTTAGTGTATTATTCTAATCCGGAGTTATTTTAACGTTACTAAAATCGCCTGTCCTTTTCATGTATGAAGCCATACAGACTTCTGTCTGCTTTCTTAACAGCAGAGAAATCAGCAGGAATTAAGCTGCTGTCACTGGGTATCGCATTGTATATTTCGTTTCCGAAATGGTCGTTTTTTGGTTTCTACAACACTGATTCGATCGATGTGTTTGTCATGTTTTCGTTTTCAAAATCGAAGAAAAAAATAGCTAAGATTGCTTGAAAGGGGTTTGGGGTACACGAACATAATGTTCATAATATTTCACAGCTTCACAAAATATGGATGTAATAAACCTTTCACAGGATTTTTTGAAAAACACCTTTTATCTTTAAAGTTTCGTTGAAATCTTGTTTCCATATAAAAAAATGTCTGTGCTAGAGCATTTTTGTAAATTCCTACGTAAAATTTCATTTATTAATAAGTTCGGTAATAGAGATCCAAAATATTTTTTTTGTGTTATATAACTTTTAAATGATCATTTGTTGCTACTCGCTTCATGGCAAGTCCTGCCAATGTGTTTGCTAAATATGGTAATTGAAGTCTGAGCAGTTCCTCTTAAATTAATTTTAAAAGTAATCTGGCAGTCATAAGAAAACAATTAATAATTGTCTTTTGATTATTTCATCTTCAATGAAATGTGTTGCCTTTCTTTCTTAATCTTAAATCTTTATTTTGTGATGGCTTTCATCCCTCCCTTTAAAAAAAATTCAATTCGGATAACATTCTTCTTATGTTCTCATTTCTACTCCAAACGTTTCTTTTCAATTCTAAAAATAACATGATACTTTGACTTTCAACTTACTAAAAGAATTTTTATAAAAACTCGTTTCTTCGATCATCCCCCTCCTTTTGTTTGTTGTTCTTTTTTCTTGTAGCAAGAAATGCAATCCTTGTTAACTTTCCTTTGTAAGCTTATAAACCATTACATCCATAACATGGCAGAAAATTAATCAAGTCCGCGCGCAAAAAAAGGAAAGGCAGCCCTCCTTTCTCGCGATGTAAGAGGTGTCTGTAGCGAATAGAATGTCGCCTTGCCCATGTAAGCATCTTGCCCTCGACCTTTTACCAGAAGATTCTGCTGTCTCCCGTACGCCCACCACATCATCGGGTGTGGAACGTGGGCCCTCGTGCGATTATGATATTCGTCCGTCCCTCCGCTCGTGCCACTCAATTACGTCACCACGGGTAGTCCAGCCGTAATCGCCATCAGACCGTTAAAAAGCAAAGGTTTGGTGCTCGTTCATTTTCCAAATGCAATTAACTGTGTGGCCACCTCACCCATTGAGGTATGTTTGGCTGGTGGGTTCCTCTAGGGTGAGTCCACCTGCTGGGACCTGGATGCCTCGATGTCTCCGCCATATTTCACTGCTTCATTTTCCTCATGGCTCGCGTTTCGAACACGTAGCCAGCCGCATTCCTTCGGCTGAACTTTGTGGATAGTTTTTAAATACCTACCACCCACAGAGGGAGCTTTTTTTTTCTCTTAATGTAGTGGTTAGAAATTATGGACTTTGGGGTAAAGATGTTTAGACCCGGTGCACACCAGCCGATTTGTGTCGTTGAGTAGTAAAATATAACAATAGGAACCCCCATCCCCCCTGTGAAAATACAAAGGGGCCACGTGGCTTACTATTGTTATATTTTGCTGCTGAACGACACAAAGGGGCGGGGGTGCACCGGTCCTTAGATCGAGCATTGAAAGTTATACCTTGTTCTAGAATGTGAAACATGGTACATTTTGTGGTCTGTTCAAATACTAGTATTTGTGGTTAGGAATCGCTGTAGTTTGTGGCTTTATCTGTTAATCTTATCAATCACATGCTGGAAGTTTCTTTCTGTTAGGTGTAGATATCTAAGGCCCGGTGCACACCAGCCGATTTGTGCCATTCAGCAGCAAAATATAACAATAATAAGCCACGTGGCCCCTTTGTTTTCACATGGGGGGATGGGGGTTCCTATTGTTATATTTTACTACTCAGCGACACAAATCGGTTGGTGTACACCGGGCCTTATTTCTATTTAAAAGTTTGGTTCCGTAGGAGGAGTGATTGTGGCACTTTGAATTTTCTTGTTTATCTCTTGTGTTCTTTAAGCAATAGATTTCCGATTCGGCTGTTCAGAAGTTTGTTCAGTTCTCTTCAATCCTGAGAATAAGTACTAATAGTTTCTGAAAATATTAATAAATAATATTCTTTTCTTCATGAAATTATTTTATTTTGAGAAAGGAATATTAATGAGGAGATGGTGGAATATTAATGGTTTAAAAAAAGAATATCGTGGCTACCACCAGAATGCTTCGACATCTCGAGTGTATTTTACTGCTTCGTGATTCTTGCTTAGTACTCATAGCCAGGTTTATTTGGCTAAACTTTGTGGATAAGTTTTAAATCTCTAGTCCTTTCCCCCATCCTTTTTATGTAAGTGCAGTAATTATTAGAAACTATGAACTTGGGAGGTAAAGATGGCTGTATTTGTGTATTTACTTTTCAGTGCGCTTTAAAAGGGTAGTCAAAATTAATTTGATACTTTTAATTATGTGTCAATATATTTCACCCTAATATTATATAAAGTAGCTACCAGTACAAAATTTTGATTTGTAAATCACACTACCACCTTTACTAGTTATTTATCCCTTTGAAGTCAAGATCTCTTAATTTATCGCATTCCTATAAACAAGCATCCACATTTTTTAAAAAAATGCTACCTATGCAAGTTTTTTAGGCAATAGATCACATTCTTGCATTAGGGATATTTTTAACTCGGTTTGAAATCCTTCCTTTTTCGGATGCCAAAGAAATTAATAACAATAAAAAAGTACAGGAAACAAGAGGTAGGAATAAATCGTCTTTTCACGCTGGGTGGAACAGTTTATCGAAACCACAGCATCTCAGAATGGACGTCCACCAAAAGGAATGAATCTCGTTTTTACGTCCGTCGACCTACTGAACTCGCCCCCATTCTTAAACGCTCATGTAATGCGTTACATCGCATCTTCAATGTCCACCTCCGCCCGAAGACGCCGTTTGTAATCCTCTGGACCTTTTGTTTCCTTGTATCTTTTTTATTGTTGTCGCGGTTAATTTTTTATTCTTGGCCGTCTGTTTTGAAGATTTCTTACGGACATTTCCCTTGCCTAGATTAGGAGAGACGTGTCTCGGTAACGTTGGTGACCTTCTCGATCTCCTGTATCTTTCTTGTGTGGCCAAGGGGCTCTGGCTCTGCGCACATCCATCGGGTTATCTGTGTTGACACACTGATCTTGGGAGGGGAAGATCGTATTTCTTTTCATTAATATTTCTGTTATCTGAGAGAAGCATTTGAAAGTCGTTATACTCACGTGATGTAGCAATCTACATCACTACAGCTGTCTTTAAAAACGTTTTTTTAATGGGTAGATGCTTGTGTAATATCGTAGTGGAAAAAAAATCTTGTATAAAATATGGCGTTTAATGGTCGTAATTCTTTTGTGTTAGCTTTATTCCTACGAATTGAAATAGCTGTAGTTGGACTGGGATTCTTGAACTGCTAAATTATTTCATCTGTCCCGAGTTTTTTGTGGTCTTTAATTGTCGGAGTAACTAGGGTAGACCGGGGCTAGTTGTGCCGCTTTTTCTTTTAAGACTTTTTAAAAAAGGAAATTTAAAATTTTAAAAAGCTTTTAAAGCTGACACTATTAGTGAACCTTCAAAAATAATTCGCCATAGTAAAATTTGAATATATTAACTATCAGTATTAATTTAAAATCTCAAACTGACACCAAGTCGATTGGCCCAACCTGCCCCGAATGCGGGGTAAGTTGAGCCACTACTAACATGAAGCGACTATTACAAAACGTTCTTCTATATTATTATACTTTATTAATTTAAGTAAAGTAGTTGTGTTATTATCCACTATATGTGTATTATACACAAATTTTGTGCATTTCTATTCAATACAAACTGAGATACAGCTTTTATGGACATCGTCAAATAGTATTGTTTAATTATAATCAAAATTGAGTCCGCATGGTTTTTCATAACAAGTATCTTGCATAATAAATCTGGTACAATTCCACTCCACATATTCAGAGATATTTCTACAACGCACATCCTTATAAACCCTGTGCAGCAGCGCGGGTCAACGTGCCCCATGCAAAATGGCCCAACTAGCCCCATATCGCCATTTTTGTTTCTCGTGAGTGTTGCGATTTATTCTGAAAGCACTTCGATAAGCAAACAAGCCCAAAAGTAACAATAAAGAATTATCTTTCTGAATATTATTTGTCAAAATGGAAATTATAATTTATAAGCAAAGAAGATTATTCATAAGTGTGGAAATTTACTCAGTTTAGTAAAAATTAGAAAATTCTGTCTAGTTCTTCAATGACGCTGATGTGGAAGAAGGAAGGCGGGGTAATACACACTTGTCTGGAATGGCAGCGTTGAATACCGAAAACTATTAAAAATATCGCGATTGACCCAACGTGCCCCTATGCCCAACTAGCCAGGTCTACCCTATATAAAATGGGGAATCTTTTTAGAAAATCTTAAAACATTTGTGCCGATTTTAAGTTTAAATTTGTATAATTATCTGTCTTTATCAGTACTCATTTCATTGCAAGTGTTCATCATTATAAAGAGGCCGTGTAAAAAAGTTTTGCTTAACTTGAGTTAATCTACCTTCCACTCAGCTATAAATCTTGAATACGAAGCCTCGATAACCACTTTTGGCGTCCTCAATAAGTCGCATTGTGACGTAACTTACTTTTAGGATTTCTGATCATATTTGAACTTCTGATCGTCAAATTCAGAAGACTGTATCCCTGCTCAAAGTCTATTTCAGCATTGCACCTTTGTAGTTCATACATCATTAATTGCTTCTTTTGTACCTTCGTTCGCCGTAATTTAAATGAACAATAACTTGTTGAAAATAATCTCAGTTTTTCAAATGAATAAAAAAACATTTAAAATTCTTGATTTTATAATTTTTTCTGTGCTTATTGGTACGAAACCTCTCTGAGAATATCAATATTTGCTTCGATTGTAACAATTAAGCTCTACCAGAGTTGTCTTAAGGGAGGATAAAAAATCTGCTTAAATTTTAGTAATTTCTTATCAAGTGCTAATCCTCGCAAATACTCACCCTTCTCATTCATATGGAGGCAATTTTTACATTTTCAGTATAACAGATGGAGGGAGCATCATCCATCCCTCTCTGAATCTCCATCATCCCTGATTGCCCTCCTCCTCCACTTCAATTTGTTGGGTCGTCTGTCTGCAGACGCAGTGTCCCCCATCTCTCTTTTAAAAGGCCACCCATTATCGTCGATCGCAGGTAGACGGACGTCGAGACCCTTTTAATGAATGTTTGTGTTCGCGGCCCATCTATCAAAGCGTGTCCTCCCCGCCGAGAGAAGGAGGTATCTGTTTGTTCAAACTTTCCCCTCCCCCCGACGATTTCAATTATCGTCCGTGCCCCTGGGTGATTCTCCTGTCCGTCACTGTACTGTTGCATCCTCGCTCGTTTGCCTTTTTGGTGGCGACTTTTTTTCCCTCCCCCCTCTCAGAATGGATGTGCATTCCTTGGTGATGTTCTTGCGGCGAGAAGA
Organism: Araneus ventricosus; assembly: GCA_013235015.1. NCBI lineage: Eukaryota > Metazoa > Arthropoda > Arachnida > Araneae > Araneidae > Araneus > Araneus ventricosus. The sequence goes on along the minus strand of BGPR01029538.1, from coordinate 4,566 downwards.
ACATGAATATTTGTTGTTCTACCTGATTTTATTGACTGTGTGGAGTCAAGGTATTGTTAGAAATTCTGAGTATATTATTCTGTGTCAAGTATATCTGGCGTCGATAATCAGAGTTAGGGTCGCTGCCTAAACCCTTCAGTTGCGTGTCCCGCGATTTTCGCGGTTTGGAAGTTGGTCTATTTTCTTCAGTGTTTACTTACCACTTACTTTTATAGCGTTTCATATAAATAGCAATTCGCTTTGAAAAAAAATTGTATCTAGATATCGATTTAAAATTCTGCGATTGGAGAGTTGATAGCTGTTTGGATTTCTGTTGTAACTGCATACAGTGCTGAAATAGTTCTTTTCAGATATTTAAGCACAGAATATGTATTGAAAGTAAGTCAGTTGGTGCTACCTCTACTGTTGCCCTCTCGATCGGATTGTTTGTTTTCCCCTTTTGCCTCAACTTTTAATCTCTGTTCCATAGAATAGATATGTATTCCTTGCTAATGCTCTTGCAGTTATAACATGGAAGAACTTTTGTGCCAACTTTTATAAATCGTGTGGGGCCATGGCATTGTCGTAAGAAATTCTGAAATCTTATGTTTCTAGTATTGCTCGGTGTCGATAAACAAAGAGTTGACACTTTTGGGTCTTTGGACTATTTAGAATTGACGATGTTTGTGGTAGTTGTATATATAATTGCTGAAATATTTGTTTTCAGGTTTTCTTTTTACTTGAAATATGTAGATCGAATTTAATTCTTTGGTATTCTTTAACTTTCTTAGACGGATTAGTGTATTTTTGAAATATAATGACGTCATAGTAGTTAGATAGATGTTGGTTTCTTAAGGAAGCGTGCAGAACAAAATTCTCCATTCACGACCCCTTTTCAGACGGAATAAAAAACAACCACATTTTTTTGGGCGCCTACAATTTGGAAAATGAATTAAGAAATGAAGCAGAGATGGCAGAGTAAATAAATTTAAAATAGATATTTAGTTAATTTTGATGCTGCATTTATATTGGGATTTTCGTAACGAGTGTGGCTCTTATATTTTAAAGATTTTGAAGGCGACGATGCGTACATTTTCGCGATTCGATTTCAGTTGGGCCAGTGTTCCTACCTGTATAAAAAAAAAAATCGAAAGAAAACGTCCCACATTTTGTATTCACTTATTTCTACTTATTAAAAGTTGAAAATAAAATCGGGTAGCCTTTTGTCTTTAATTATATTGATCCTTATTATTAGTAACTCGAATGCTGAACGGCAAGTTCTTGCATAAATTGTTTGAAACTGCTTCGTTGATCATTTATCATAAGCCCATTATGCGGCTTCAGTAAGCGACATTAATTCAACGAATCATAATTGAGTTAACTTCCAGATTGCAGCTTTGCATACTAATCGCGATGCTCGCAAAACAAGCAGGAATGTGTTGACTGTCATATGCTGATTCAATATTTTCTTTCACTGTCTTTGTTATTTTAAGCAAAGATTTGTCCGTATAAACGAAATTTTGATTTTGTAAAAGAGTTGTGTATATGTTCCTCTCTTCCCCCATGAAAATTAACTTTCAAAAGGAATTTTGGCGATTTCTAGCAAAATTTTTTAAATAATGTTTGGTAGGAAATAGGTAATTTCAAAAATAACGATCGATTTTTTTAATTCTTATATTTTTTCAATTCATACTATTAGTTCACACTCTCCCTATATATATTTATCTTGTTCAAATTTTCAGTCGTTAATAAAATACTTTTTATTCATCCACTCAAGTTCAAATACATTTTTTAAAACTTGTAGTGGAGGACATTTGATGTTAATACAGTTTTTTCAAGTATTAATTCATTAATTAAATTTAATTGATTAGATCGCTGGAAAAAAATTTCTTTTTTCATTTACGTTCTAGTCAACACCGTATATAGAATGGAAAATTGCAAGGAAATTCGCTTTCTATTTTGCCACTTAATATTGTGATTCTGTCATATGTATATACATATTTATATTAATTGTAATTATTTAATAAAAAGTAACTAAAATAAAATTTTTCTTTGCTGACCTAAGTAGGAATTGACTTTAATTTTTTTTATATTACTTGTTATAATGCAATAAATGACTTTGTAAAAGATGTAATTTTGAAATCGTGGGTTTCGTACGGATCTTTATTCTCTCAAATTAAATCTTGGATACTTCCACACAAAGTTCAGACACTTTTTAAACTTAAAATGTTATCTTCAGAGAAGTAATCTTAAATTTTATGCGCTTATCTTAAATTTTGTGTGTCTGTCATTTTTTATAAAACGGGGCAGCCCAGTACTTGGTCTGTACACCGCGAATGTAGTAGCCCAAAAGAGATATAATGAATAATTTTCATACTAAGAATGCTTATCATTGGAATGTATGGGCATTTTATGTTCTTGTTCCGACAAAATTGGATCTTGAATTTGCAAATGAGAAGTGCTTCGAGGTGCAAATAAGGAAGATCTAAGCTTGTAAATCGATGCATGACGAATTATTTACACCTAAGCTTCTTAAAATGCGAGTCCTGAACCCAAGTAAGGTCTCCCGGGCAATTTTACCGAGTTAATGGTTTAAGTTTCTTCGATATTTTTGATCAAAAGTAGTTATTAAAATCACTTTAATCTAAAACATTTCTCATTAAACAATTCAGTTTAAAACTCACTAAACAATTATTTAAAATTATATTTCTTTTATTCATCACTAGCCGCCTTCGACGACCAGCTGGTTCGCTCGTTTAAATTAGTTTTTATTTTTATATTTTATATTATAGCAATACCCGTCGCAGTTTCAGCCGCGATAACTCAGGAAAGATGAACAAAATACTGAATATTTTATTGTATTTGATAGATAGTAAAATATTTAAAGACGTAAATTTTAAAATGCCAGCGATACAATTCTGTGTGATACATCGCAGCTAACGAAACTTTCAAACTGAGTTTCAAATAACTTTCACTCAATTCATCTGTCACTCATCGGTAGAATGATTAACGCTGAATATGGTCACGAAAGCCGAACATGCTGGAGGCCCGTGTGAACCAGTGGGTACAAAAAGTGAGGTGGCAAAAAATTCAGAGACATCTAAAAGACCCAGGAGTATAGGAGATAGACAATAAAATTTAAAAATTAGTTAGTTTTCCCGAACACTATTGCCTTTTTGTAATTCCTAGTTTCAGGCTGTAATTTCTAGCGTCTAATGGCGGCAGTACTGTACTCTTAAGCCTAACCAAAATTTTAATAAAAAATTACGTATAATGCAATATACAAAAATAATAACTCATAATTTTAAAATGGCTGGAAAGTATGAGATTAAATGCTTGAAGAAAGAATGAAATTCATTTCAGTCTACCTCACACATACAAAAAAAAAAAAAAAAAAACTGAAATCATATATCTGTTGCCACGCTTTCTAAAAATATTACTTTGAAGCAGGTGCGATAAAATATTTCAGCAATGCAATGAATACTAAAGTGAAAATTCTGCTTTGGAGTTAATTTACCAAGAAAACAATTTATACTATCACAACCGTAACAATTGCAAAAGAGCGTGAATAAAAGATTTGCTGAAATAATGAGATGGTTTGAATTTTATTTACAAAAATAAAAGCATTGTTACAATTCATGTTTTAAAACATTTTGAAACATTACTTAAAATTGAACAAAATGTCACATGGAAATAAGATCATTGTTATTGAAAAGCTAATTTTTTTTATCTTTAAGATGATGTAAAAATGGATTTTTTTTGCGATAATTGGATCCGAAGTTATTCCGGAGAAACGTTAAAATTTAAAGTAATTTTTAAATAATTTAAATTCTAATTAAAATTTCGAAGAATCCTTTCCTAGTGAGTACCTACCCCCCAAGAAGCAACCGGCTGCCAAAATTTCAAGTTTCTAGTCCCAGTGGTTTGGGAGATTTCTTGATGAGTGAACCATGGTATTTGCCTTTTATATATCAAGATTAACTGATGTTTAATTTTCATTTTTTTTTCTCAATTTTTGGGATCGAGACAAAATGTTTCGGGCGAAAATGACGCCGAAGGAAAAAAAAAAAAATCACCTTAAATGACGTCAGGAGTGGAAAAAAGTTTCGTCTAAATCAGGATTGCTTAAACTTTTTCCAGATACGATGCAATTTTGTTCCAGAAAATTCTCATGCCCTCATAATTCGAAAATGAAATATTATTGATAAATAATGAAAATTCATTTTAAAATTGATATGTATTTTTTATACAAATTTTGCTTACAAGTCTTAAAAGATTCTAAAAAATTAAGTTGTTAATTCTGGCCTCGAGGTGCATTGAGTCATCATTACGTCTACCTGTGTGCCAAATTTCATGGCTGTGAGTGCGATAGATTCGTCTGGACATTGCGCGCACATTCAAACATTGCCTTTTATAAGTATAAATGCTTCATTTTTTTAATGGTTCTGTTAACGAGAGATAATTTTCTGAGCCCAGACTTTTACCCCGTCATCCGAAAACAAAGGCGAGTGAAAGAAGTTTAGAAAGTTGTGGCGTACGTAAATAATTCCTCACCTGTATTCCTCTATTATGTTGCCTTATATGATT
>BGPR01029537.1:1861-19226 GCA_013235015.1 Araneus ventricosus | reverse complement strand
TCATGTACTTCCGGATTTCGGTTACGTGGCCTGCGTTACGTTTTCTTTAAACGAGACGGAATAAAGTTTTTTCCAAATATGTGGCGTACCATTACGACGTTCTAAATTTACCTGCTGAAAGATTTCCATACCATGGCACCTATCTCAGCAGAAGCCGGTGGCGTTTCTGGTTTCCATTTTTACTTTTCTTGATTATTTCTAAAACTATTCATCTTTTTTCGGTTACAATTAATTTAACGAATTAAGGCGTAAAATTCACTGATATGCGTATTTTCTCTGTAGTTTTGATAGTTTACAGATAATGGCTCTCAAGTGGAAGATGTCAATATTTGATCCCTAGACCACTGTAACGGCGCGTTACCTATCCCAAAAAAAAAAAAAAACTTTTTCCAAATGCGCTCTCATTTAAAACCAGCGGGAGTGGTCTCCCCTAAACTTTTTCGTATACTTCTCGGTACTGTTTCCCCTCTCCCCGCGTGGATAAAAAAAAAATTCGAACCTATTGTAACCCAGGATCCAATGGTTATCAGAAAATATTTAGGTAAAGAATCAAATTCAAAGAGATGCGTTCCGATTAAATGCGTACCGATTTCTACTCTTGCTGGCTCAAGGACAAGTCACATAATCTTTCCGCGTACACAGATTGCTACCAGTACGCATGCGCATGGAGAATCGGATGAAAAAAAGCGCCAAGCAGGAGTCAATAAATATCGTGCACAGAAGATTGCGTCCAGTACGCATGAGCGTGGAGATAGCGGATTCGTTGGAGATGCGATTATACAGACCGACAGACAGTCAACCGTTTGACGGATTTGGCCCAAAATTTTATACGGACCCACATTCATGACGATAAAACTGTGTATGAAATTTTATTCATCTAGCTTTTCAAGTTTTTGAGTTATAGCGTTCACATGACTTCGGACATACAGACAGACTTCATGTTGACGGATTTTGTCCAAAATTTGACAGAAACCTACAAATTATGTTTAAAGACCACATACCAAATTTCATCCCCGTAGCTCTAATAGTTTTCGAGTTATCGTGTTCACAGACAGACAGACAGACAGACATAATTCCAAAATTGTGTTTTACGGACTCAGGGAGGTCTAAAACGTGGAGATTCGTCAAAATCTCGAGTTCGAATTTTTTGACGATTACAATATTTTTTCTTTGTATACTTCGTATACGAGAAAATAAAAAATACAAAAACAACCGTAGTTGTAACATTATGTTTTTTAATTAATTATTTTCTCGTATACGAAGTATACAACCTTAAATACAGCACCCCGACCTGCCAAGGCATACGGGTAAATCTGAATGACAATCGTTGCAATAGAAACGAGTACTGAGGTTGGGTCCTAGTGGCCAACACAGCCTCACGGCCCTACCCCTCCCGTAGGAGGTACGTACTATCACTGGAGGGGGGACTGCTCCCCCCATTTAAGCGGGCGAGTTCCTTCATATGAAACCTGAGCAACTCATCCACATTTCGTGGTGCCCACATCAGTAGGGTAAACGAAGTATACAAAGAGAAAGTATTGTAATCGTCAAAAAATTCGAACTCGAGATTTTGACGAATCTCCACGTTTTACACCTCCCTGAGTCCGAAAAACACAATTTTGGAATTATATCTGTCTGTCTGTGAACACGATAACTCGAAAACTATTAGAGCTACCGGGATGAAATTTGGTATGTGGTCTTTAAACATAATTTTTAGGTTTCTATCAAATTTTGGACAACATCCGTCAACGGGAAGTCTGTCTGTATGTCCGAAGTCATGTGAACACTATAACTCAAAAACTTGATAGCTAGATGGATAAAATTTGGTACACAGTTTTATCGTCATAAGTCATGTAGGTCCATATAAAATTTTGGGCCAAATCCTTGCACGGGTTGACTGTCTGTCGGTCTGTATAATCGTATACTTGTATCTCATAAGCCCTTTGGCTTAGATAAATAAAACTTGGTATCACGTATGCTACCATTAATTATAGAGAGAACTGTGCCCAAATTTCGTTCAAATCGGTTAAAAAACAGGTGTTCAAATTGCATATTTAGTTCAAAATGCACATTGCCACTGTGTATTGGCGAGCGTTTCGTTTATTTTACTAAAGTTAGTATGGTTGGCGTTTGACCTTGGCAGTCTATGCAGGAAATTGTAGCGAGCCGCACTTCGGAAATTATGGCAACCCCTAAATCAAAATTCGTTCTGACATTTTCCAGATGGAAGGTATGGTGAATCTTGCGTGATATCAGCAGTAAGATTTCGTAGTCAAAAACGTTAAATAAGGTTCTAGTTCCTCAGCGCGCGTAAAAATTGTGAACATTCGCAATTCTTTTTTGCAAAATATTAAGTTTCAGGAATTCATGAATTTGAAATGTTTCATTGTAAATCACCATTCATAATTTTTTCTCAAAATAGCCAGGCCTTGCGTAAATACCCAAATAATATTTACCTACCCACTGGGTGTTTACCCACCCCACATTACTTCGCGTATGCGAGAAAGTTTCGGGGAGGCCACTCCCGCTGGTTTTTGAAATGGGTCCAATAACGTATGACTACCCTGTATTCGATCATCGTCTTTGTTATTGTATCTTTTAACACATTCACAGACACCGACGCGCTGGCGTGTCCAGAACCTATTATCTAATTAGATGACCCCTGCAGTTAAGAAATGGCAGAGAAGGGGTCATCTAATTAGATAGAATGGTTCGAACTCAGGCGTGAATAGTGGCAGCTAATGTGTTTAAGAGGTTTGCTCCTAGTTGTTTTGAAGATGTCTTGTTTATGCCTTTTAAAGGCCTTGAAATCTAAGATTTTTACCGAAACGTTACGTGAAAGATACACAAGCAGAAAGAATTTTTTTTAAAGTGATGTATTTCTGAAGTTTCTGTCAGGTTAGTAAAGATTAATAACGGAACCTTAAGTAATAAAAATGCTTGTAATTATCGTCCTTTTTCTCATCATTTAAAATGATTCTGAAAGTTGACCACTGGATACATTCAGATATGCTTAGGTTGCTGCATTTTTCAATGCTAAAGAGCACGTTTGAACTGAGTAATTTGTAAAAAAAAATGCTGGCCTTACCAAGAAGCATATGAAGTAGCCGCTGGTCATCGCGCTTCTCATTTCATAACATTAACCCCTTAACAGTTTTATTTTCTTCAGGTACGGGGGCATGGGGCGGCGTTATGTCTAATAAGATGACCTTATCTGTTATGGAAAGGGGCTGTCGTTTCCATTCATCTGAGAAGGCACAGAATATTTGAGATGTTTATGGATTCAACGTAGTTTTTGTGTCAAATTATAAAGCTGATTAATGATTAAATTTAGTTTATAAGATGGTTAAGGGGTTGATACAGTTCAAGTGCATCTGTTTTCAGATGATGTAGCCTCAAGTTGTCGCGCTTCTTTTTTCATAGCATTAATTCAGTTCAGCCTATCTGTTTCATATAATATACTCTTAACAATGTTTTTCTGTGATAACGATGCGGTTTCTGTGATAACGATTTCAAAATGCGATGAAATAAAAGATTATAGATTTATTTGAAGAATGTTGTAATATTTTTCGAATTAAATTTACGATTCATATGAAATCACAAATTTCATAGGAATCTTGCTGGTTCGATCTGCAATAAGAATAATTTAAAACTGGACTTCAGAGAACAGTCACAGTCAAAAAATGTAGAGAGAACATAAACTTCTAAACCGTTTCATATAAACGAAATGAAATATTAAGTCGTTAAGTCGTCTACATTATTATTACTCGTGTTATTTTTATTGCTCGTGCGCATTATCATCATGTATCATGATGAAGTTGTTTTTCTGTCTGTACGCCACGAGAACTCTGTTGGCCAAGTTGTCTAGTTGACGGCGGTCGCTATAGCAACTGGTTATGTTAGGGAAGATCCATTTCGAATAGGAGGAATCCGAAGGACGTCCGGGTTTTATTTTATTCTTGGCGGCGGCAGTTGATCATTCGTCTTCTCGGTTTTGCCACAGTTGCGCGTTCCTACCCATTTAGAGCTAAGTGCGCCAATGTAACAAACTTGAATGGAGGTCTTCCTACTCGAAATGGATTCTTCCTACGATAACCTGTTGCTATAGCAACCGCCGTCAACTAGACAACTTGGCGAACAGAGTTCTCGTGGCGGACAGACAGTAGATAGATGGTCTATGGGGGTTAATAAAAATACAAGGACGATAAATAAAGAAATGCAACTTCTGCAAGCTAGAGGATCATTGGATCGTCTATGAAATGGGCTTTTGGGCGAAAATTGCTTTTTATTTATAAATGGCTTTATCTAGTCAACCACTCTTCAGTATATTTAAGGTATCCGACTACGTTCGGAGGCCTTTTTTTTTAAATAATGATATTTGAAGCAATATTTTTTCTTCTTTTTATATGACATTTATGTTAAAACTTAATAAATCATAGAAATAAGTTAAATGAATTAAATATATTTTTAAAAATTTGAAAAAACTCAGATTTTTTTGCACTAAATTTGACCTTTTTTCAAACACCCTCATTCAAAAAGAAATGATCATAATGATAAATCCTTTAGCATATATAATCCTTCTACTATTGGCTAGGTCCTGAAGCAAAAGTTTTGCAATGTATCTAAAAACATGTAAATTATAAGAGTTTTAGTGTGAAATCATGAATTTTTAAAGAATTTTGGCCTTTTTTCAAACCTTAAAAGATACATAACTTTTTAATGGAGCATTATTTCACTTATATTTTGGTTCATTACTTAGACAATATAATAAATAATATGTATGCTAAATTTGAGACGGATATTTTAGGTTGAATTTTAGTTATCGTGTTTGAAAAATGAAAATTTTGCAAAAAAACACATTTCGAGAAAAATGAGTTTAAAGTATATGTTTTTAATTTACAATGAGAAGAAAAAAGAATTTTTCTTCAATACTCCCCAGTTTTGTAGGCTAGTCCTTAGTTTTTGCCAGCGTAGCACATTTTTAAAAATTTTCTGATTGGAAATTTTTTTAGTCGTTTTCTTGAGCCTTATGTGTCATTATCGTTTTCTATCATTTACGCATCTGGCAGCACGAAGGTAGTTACATCCTTCAACTCGAGAACGAATTAGCCTAGCCAATTTGTTTTTTTACGTTAATGTTTGAAGTCATTGTTTGTTGGTAATCATGTTTTAAACAATCGATTGGCCCACCAGCTGTGAAACAAGAGTCGTTATCAAGTTTTTGAATGCGAGAAATGCCCGACCTTGTGAAATTTATCGTCAGATAAGTGACAGTCCGGACCTAGCTCCATCCGACTTCCATTTGTTTTCTCATCTCACGACATTGCTTGCCGGCCAGCAATTTGCAAGTGATGATGAGATCAAGGTAAACGTCCAGAACTGGTTCAGGTCGCAGGCGGCCGAATTATACGAAGCGGGTATGTTGCAATTAGTGCCAAGATATGACATATGCCTTAATTCGCATGGTGAATATGTCGAAAAGTAGTTTAAGGTGTTTATATTTTTCTGTAATAAAATGCAAATGAAAACAAATTGCTAATCTTTTTTAATGCGGTACTTACTTTCTGGATGAGCTTTGTATATCCATGCCAACAAAATCTTACAGATAGAACCATGTCCTTTCTACCACAGAAACGATGGAAAATCCATCATGTGTCGTCGAGTTTTATAATGATCTTCTGTCGATTGCATAGTCATCTCAAAAGATTTTAAAACACCGTTCTGGCGTTTCATTTGGCCGATCATGTCTGTGTAGCAATTAAAGAATAGTTTTTTAAAAGGAATTATATGAAAGAGCTTGATAGTGTCTTATGGTTACGAACTGTCCTTGTTCTTGAAATCCGGATAGATTTAAACTCATTTTCGAAGATTCATCCCTTGAAATGGAACAGAAAATTAAATAGCTGGTGTGGTATATTTTAAATAAAATGCACGTTTTTAAATGTATTAAAGGAAAATGTCCATTAATTTCATTCTGATCAGTTATTTTAAATCAGTACTTTAAATATTTCTCCGTATCCCTTTGATTTTTATTTCATCTCAACATACCGTTTAATTCTGCAATGGTCGTTTATTATTCAGTATGATTTACGGTATGTTATGACCAAAAACATAAAATATACGTATGTACTCGAGAATGTATTTGATCGGCAAATATTATGATTTGTTTAGCCTCTGTTGTTTGTCTACCAGAACAGACACGGATATAAAATTTATGAAGCTGCCATACATCTGAATCATCGCACCTGCCAAGCTAGAGCCTTATTTTTGCAAGTTAATTTTTTGTTGTAAGTAATTCTGGTTGGATCGTTCAATTTTGGGTTGCTGAGCGTCAAACGATAGTATCTCATGTTTACCTTCCTCTGATTAAAATTACACAGTGTACGTTTTACTTAGACATATTATGGAATTACTGATATAACCAGCGGGAGTGGTCTCCCCTAAACTTTCTCGTATACTTCCCAAAAAGGTGTCATTTTCCCTCTAACTAGGGTTGCCATACGTCCCGTATACTATTTGTCCCGTTTGCTTCCTAAACTCTGAGTCATCATAATTTTAAAATGACCTGCGCCCATTTTTATGATTATGTGTAAAAGGAAAATGATAACAATTAAAAAAATTGCGTAAGTTCTCAATTTTTACGTGCGCTGAGGTACCACAACTTTATTTAAAGTTGTTGAAAACGAAATCTTACTGCAAATAACACGCAAGATTTCCCCATACCTTCCATCTAGAGAATGTCAGAACGAAGTTTCGGGTTCAGGGGGTTGCCATAATTTCCGAAGCGCGTCCGAAGCTACAATTTCCTTCGTAGACCGCCAAGTTCTATAGCCAACTATACTGACTTCCGTAAAATAAGCGAAACGCTCGGCAACACATAGTCGCAATTTGCATTTTGAACCAAATATGCAATTCGAACTTTTTTTCAACGGATTGAAACGAAATTTGAGCACAGATCTATAATTAATATTAACAAACGTCATACCAATTTTTATTTATCTAAGCCAAAGGGTTTAGGAGATATAATTTTTACAAGTATGCGATTATACAGACAGACAGACAGTCAACCCTTTGACGTATTTGGTGCAAAATTTTATACGGACCTACATTCATGATGATAAAACTGTGTACCAAATTTTATTCATCTAGCTATTCACGTTTTTGGGTTATAGTGTTCACATGACCGCGGACAGATAGACAGACAAACTTCCCGTGGACGGTTTTTGTCCAAAATTTGAAAGAAACCTACAAATTATGTTTAAAGACCACATACCAAATTTCATCCCCGTAGCTCTAATAATTTTCGAGTTATCGTGTTCACAGACATAATTCGAAAATTGTGTTTTTCGGACTCAGGGAGGTCTAAAACGTGGAAATTCGTCAAAATCTCGAGTTCGAAATTTTTGACGATTACAATACTTTCTCTTTGTATACGAGAAAGTAAAAAGGCATTCCATAATACGGCTTCACTGTAACCTGGCGCTTGTGACGTCTGAGTTGTTCTCACAACAGGCGGATAGTAGATGAACACAGTTTATTTTCTGAAACATAACTGTAGTTTTGATTGATTTTAGATTTATATTATTGCATCGATATTTCCTCCGTCACTCTCGTAAATAGCTCAAGGATGTAATAAAACTTGTCAGGGATTGAATAAAAACAGTATAGCACTGCACGTAACGGAGTCCTTGAGTTTTATTGAATGTCAAATTCTTCTATATCAGCTTTTAATGTGTTCGACAACTAGCAAGCGCTACAAATGGAACTTTCAGGGTATACTGGGTGTTTCAAAATTCTTCACTGTGTTTAGCAAGATTTTAGAAGAGAAAGTATGACGAATAGATGAAAAACTTTTCATATCACTGTAGAGAATTTGATCAAGTTAGGCAGAAGCCTTGCAGGTGTTCAGCAAGTTTACCTTTGGTGACTAGGCATATTTACCAATTCTAAAATTATTTTTGTTCACTTTCTTAAATTTTTGTAACACATATAAATTGTTATCTCTGTGGGTGCTTCAGTTTGGTCCTTAACATGAATGTTTCTGATTACTGTCTCAACGGTCTCGTATTTAGTGAGCTCTAATACACAGTAAACTCTTTATACACTTGTAAATACATTTTCTGTTAAATATTGTCAACTATCCATTTCTACTTTTACCGAGTCCTACAAAGACCTACAAAGAGAATTTCACGATTATTTTAAAGTGATTTTTTTTATGTACTGATATGAAACTTTTGCAGTGTCGACTCCGGGGGGGGGGCTATCGGGATACAGCCCCCCAGAGCCAAGCCAGAATTATTGATTTAATTTAACATCATTACAACTGTTTTTTCTTAATTTCTCTCTTAAAAAAATAATAAAAACATTTCAACATTGCTTTCTGGCTTGAAAGGCTCGAAAATTTTGCTACTTTTGTAGTCATTCCACTTGTACTTGTAGCATTGACGCGGTCGAAGACATTTTTTGGTTAGTTATTTCATTGTAATGTTTATTAAATTATCGAAAGTATTGTATTCTTCTTTATGATTCTTATTATCAGGTGAGTAAAGTCTATACAGTTAAAGAGTTTTGGCTTACTTTAGCCTTGAAGTGGCATTCATCACGACGATTCAGAGTTTTTATGACCTCCGGGCGCCCCCCCCCGACGGGAATCCTAGATTCGCCACTGAACTTTTGGCTTTATTTGTCGTAGTTTTTTTTTAAACTATACCTTTTCCAAACTTTTACAATTATGGCATTATAGTTTCTCCTATTCTGATTGAATACTCATGTTTCAATACTCAACGCCTACATCACTTCCAGACAACTGCAGATACTCCTACTTTGCCAATGTAACTTGAAATAGATTCTGCATATTCGTCGTTTTCTCCGTTTCTTCTGAAATCCATAGGATTTTATCTTCTCAAATTTCAACATGATCAAATTCTTTAACACCGACTATGTAACTTTTGTTATTGTCTTATCAGGAATTATATGTAATTATGTTACTTTGATAATCTTTTAAGCCTTGAATTTTTTGAATTTTTGTCTGACAAAAATTGAATCTATTTTACCTCAATTAAAAAATAAATATTCCTTGGCTCAATACAGCCGACTATTTTGTCCATGAGCCATAACATCCTCATTACATCAACCAAACCCAAATTGCTAGTATGAAACATCCTGTTTTCCTATAATTTGTACGCTTCATAAATTCAAAGAGGAACGGATTTCTGACAAATCTCACAAACTTAGGATAAATATTATATTTATTACAGATTATCGAAAACATTAGCACCAAAATGATTCTGAAAAAGTACAATGACAGAAAACTCACTATACAGGCACTGGAAATGTATTTGATCACCCTTCTTCTTCCACCCCGGAGTCCCCTTATCTCCTCCCCTTCATGAAGCTGATGCTGGTAGGGACAAGCTGGGCAGGACACTGCATGGGAATGGGGATGGGCACAAGGACACCTTCTGTTCCTGAGCATGTAGCTCTTCGCCCCGCCCATCATCATTTGGTGGAGCATCTTTTTCTATCATCTTGGCTTTGTATGCCTGCTTCATCGATGAACAGGCACGAGAGTAATCCAAGGACAATGATCCACCTGGTCATGTTGAGGAAATCATGGCAACACTGTTTGGAATCGACTCCAAGTTTAGAATAACGATATTTGTTCACCCATTTACATATCTGTATGTTAGATAGTAAATTAATGTAAGGGGCCGTCTAAATATTACGTAAGCACCTAAGGTGAGAGGGGTTTTATGATTTGGATTATTTTAAGGACAAGGGGAGGGGAGTATGAGTGATGCTTACGTAAGACATTAAAATCACTTTTATTTCCGAAAATCTCTTTGTAACTTGCAGAAATAATTTAATTTAAAAATTAAATTTGAAAAAAAAACAATTTAAATTTGGCAAAAGAAAATTAAACTTGATTTTTGTAAGCTTAAATTTGAAATTGTATGAAATTAAACTTACATTTTTTTTTCCATTTTGCCGAATTAGAGATTCTTTATTTGAATTAATTAAAATTTTAAAATTAGATTATTACTGTTATACGTTTTGAAAAAAAAAAAGAACGGGGCTGCAGTTTGCTTACGTACCATGTAGGAGAGGGTTTTGCGATTTGCTTATTTTGCTGACAAGGAGAGGGGTCAAAAAATACCAAAAAAACATGCTTACGCACATTTGAACGGCCCTAACTAACAATTTTAATACTCTTACAGGAGAGCAAGAAGTTCTAGATCGCAATGTATCGTATGCTGCATTTTATTTTTTTGAAAATGGTTATTTATTTTTTTGAGATACGGAAATTTACTCCATCTCGAACTGTGGTCGGGGTAACACGATATAAAACATCAAAATCAGCCAAATTTGACTTTAGGATAGTTTATGTATGAGGTACAGATGTAAGGCAGTAAATGATGAATAAAAGTACTGCATATGTTTCATAACCATCCTGGCTTTCTTTATATTTCCACTTAAGAATACTGGTTTAAAGTGTATATGGTCAAAATGACATGCCAGATATATAATACAATCAAAACTTATCTCGATCAACATCAATGAATATCCTTCTTAAGTATCCAGAATTACTTTTTTCCACTGACGCTTTGTCCCTTTGTCTTTTGAGTGTGTAATTTTGAGGTTTTCCCAGCTTTAACATTGGAAATTATCCGATGAAAAAAAGATATACATATAAAGACAGAGATTCATTTTCATAAAAAACGCAAAATCTAAAATTTTATATTTTCCTTTTAATTTAAGGGTCCACGCGTGTGAATAAATTCAATAATAAAAATTGCATAGTCTATTATTATTTAAAGTTAATATTAATGTAAGTTCATGCCAAAAAAATAGTTCTGTAAGTGTGGTTTTTAAATGTAAATCCATTGTAAAGCGAGGGAAAGCGAGTATGTTTAAGAACGTGTACCTGCTTCTGTCGATGAATTTAACTAAAATTTGATACGAAATTACATTTGCGTGTAAGAACCACTTGAAAATTCCATTCTCTCTACGTTTGAGAAACGTATCTCTTCCTTTTGATGAATTTAATCAAAATTTGATGATACGGAATTACATTTAGCGAGGTTAGAACCACCTGGCAAATTCTATGTCTCTTCTACGTTTGAGAAACGTACTTTCCTTTTGATGTGAATTTAATAAAAAAATTTGATGAATTGCATTGTATGAGTAAGAACCATACTTGGCAAATTCCATCTATCTCGCAACTCTTTTGAGTTATCAGAATTATGTATCCTGATATAACCCAAAGCCTTGCTTAATATTTACATCATACACCAGAAACTAATACCGAGAAGTTAATTTGACTGCATTTTCATTACTTTTCAAATGATGGATTAAAGATAAGATGTATCAGGGTCTTGCCAAGGCTCCAGGTTAAAAAAAAAAAGAAAGAAACTGTAAAATTAGTATATGTTTTTAAAAGTTTTTTAGTATGCTTATATACTTTAAATATTTTTGTATAATCTATAAAATTCCTTTACTTGAATGTTCATATTTCAGTTAGTTGCATTATCAATGTAGTTCCCTTTGGAACGTTTGATATAGTCCTGATGCTATTCTAAAACATTTCAACGCTTCCTATACCTGATTCCATTGTAAAAAATAATAGCACCTTTATGGACTATGAGTTGGGAATTTCTAAGCAACAAAATTTTACCAAAGGAAGAAATTGCAGCAATTATAAAATATTCTTGATTTTGGAAAAAAGAAAAGTAAGTTTCTATTGCATCGGATTGGAAATTCGTGATAAATTTGGTTTAAAACCAGAGAACAAAACTAACCTGCCACACAATTTGATTGGTAGACTGAACAACTTGAGAGACGAAGGAAATGTGTAATATCTGTTTCTGTTAGTCAAGAATAAAAAAATACTGCAAATTCATTTTAATCACTTAATTAGTTTTACATGAATCAATAAAAATTGTTGCAAAATATGTCTTATAAAATGCCAAATGATGGAGAATTTTGGAACGCAATTTGCTGATTTTAGATTATACATGGACGAAGCAGTAATACTATTGAAATATTTAATTGATCAGATTTACATCGATTATGCTGGTAATTCTTCGTCTTCTTACGAGAGAGAAATACCCGAATACATGATTAAGCGTGATTTGCGTATTTTCCTTGAGCTGGCAACTGCAAAGCTGGTCGTTGGAACAATACGTTGTGAATTTGTAGAATCTTTTCAAAGATATTCATTGAGGTTATGTAACATGTTTCGAAACATCTTTTATTTCTAGTTCGTGATGTTCGTCGTCTTTTCATCTTATAAGCGAGGAGTACGTATCCTTCTCGTTAATTGCTTATTGTAGAAGACTTGCATTTTCCTAAGGTTTTTAACTCATGTTGAGGCTCATATGAGTGAAAGACAGACATGATACTTGACGTGTAGTACAGAATCTTGTGCCTGATTGGAAGTAGATAAGCAAGCTTCATTGTTCATCGAGGTTTGGAGAGGATTCCTTTGATAAATTTATTTATCAAATGATGGTTTTGACTTTAAGAAAAACCCTGAACTGACTGAAAATGTGAAATTTAAACTCCTATTCTTATAAAACAACAAAAATGTCACTGAAAAATAATAATTTGAACATCCCACGGCAACATAATACGCAGGCGCAACTGATGCACAGGATATTCCATTCTTTTTGGTTCATCAAAGGAATGAGTTTATTTTCTATTTTAAAGATTTATCTGAGATCTGATGGTTGGATACTGGTCTCATCTCTCTAGGTATTATCAAAAACTCGTCAAGCAATAAATAGATTAATTAATTTTTGAAAGTTGAATTGACTTTGCTTTAAAGCGGATTGTTTGTACAAGTATAAAGCAAAGGAGAAAATTCGGCACTTACCTTCCTCAGCATATGTAACTTAGTCATCTTAATAAGTTACAAAATATGGGTCTTTACCGTTTTGCACCACTGGCGTGTCCTTAACATGTTTTTTGCGTGTTCTCTTTTGCCCAACAGCGGTCCGACTGATCTCCGAAAGAAGATGTCGGGTGAATTTTTTGAGGTTAAATCCCCAAAATGGCAATTAACTGTCCATCAGAAAAAAATACCATCTCGCTCTTGCCTGATAGGTCTGGGTTACATGCATGGACGAATTGTTTTGCGTGTGTTACGTTAGGGTGGCTCCTTGAATGCTTGGTTGAAAAAGAAAAGGAATCGATTTCTTGGAATATATTTGGAACCCCAGACGAAAGTTGATGCTCTGCGTGCGGATTTCTCTTTTTTTCTTCCAAGCTGTGTGAACACGTATGAACAACTGTAGATGTTTTTATGTAGTTAGAAAATGGTTGAACACCTTATTAAGGAACGGTGATTCCGGGTTCAGCATCCTAGAAGGAAAAGATGGTTTAAAGATAGATGGATATTTATTCATGTCCTGCATGTGGCGTTGAACTATGGGATGGAGTTTACGTTAGTTTAGCGTTTATTTCAAAAACAGAAACATTTTTCAACTAAAAAGAGACAAAAAAATGACTTTGACAAATTGAATTATGTCATGTTGTAAGAGCGATTACATTAAAAAGTCTGCCATCGAATATTTTGACAATAATAAATGCATGCTGATTTTTCCATCTGTTAAGACGCCGAATTTTCCTCTTTTTCCAAGGACATTTGCGTTTGTACAGGATTCATTTGATTAAATGCAAATTGTTGTACTAATTGTAAAGATTTTTACTTCCTCGTATGCGAAATATACAAAGAGAAGGTATTATAATCGTCGAAAAATTCAATCCCGAAATTTTCAAGTATCTCTACGCTTTAGACATGCTTGAGCCAAAACAAACATATTTAAAATTATATATCTCTGTCAGTCAGTGAACAACTTATAACTTTTATTGTAATTCTTCTGGTATTTATGATGTTTTGCAACCTGGACCCAGGACAAGGGCCCCAGTTTTGTAGGGGTGGCGAGATTGGCCCCGAGATTCGCGTGCTACAGTGACAAACAAGTTGAGGGTAAAAAAAAAGATATCTGAGTTTGCTTCTACTAATTAAGGTGCTGCATTCATTCTATAAAACCAATTAGAATATTTCTTTTAAGTTAGGAATAAACATTAACTTTGTTTCTGATTCGTAATTGTTGTTCGTAATTTTTCAATAAAATTTTTTCAAAAAATTAAAAAAAGTTGTTCGAATTATCAGGAATTTCGGATTCCCAGGGTTCTACTGTATGTTCATCAGGAGCCCTTGAATAGCATATGTATCAATTTCCAAAACAATGCAATTTAAAGTTTTTTTTTTCAAACACTTCGTTGACCGGACTAGTGATGGGCCAGATGAGGATAATTTTTTATACAGGAGGATATAAAATTTGCTAAATGTGTGTAAGAAAAAAATTGCAAGAAGATGGTTTCCCAGCATGGGGGGAAAGGGGATGAAAAATTAACAAAAACGTAACACATCGTATGTCCGTGAAAAGACAGGATCGCCAAGCCACTTTCCTGGCCAAGGGGATTGAAATTTGGTATGCAGTCTTCATACCAAAATTGTGGATGTATATCAAATTTTGGAAAGGATCCATCTACTAGAACAGAGGCTTCCAACCTGTGGTACGCGTACTCCTGGTGATACGCGAAGGACCAGTTAGAGGTACGCGAAATCAAAGTCTGTAATGGCTGACACAAGGAAACCAAAGGATTAAAAATATTACAGAATTTCGCTTCTCAAAGTTCGTGTGAAAAGTACAAGGGATAATTATGCAAGTTCTAAAGTCTACGCTCAAAATAAGAAAAAAGAAAGCCAAATGAAACCTGAATTTATTGCAATGGCGGTTTCATTTGTTTTGGCGTTGAATTGATATTATTGTAAAAATGGAATAAAATGTAAAATCAAAAGTAAGTCCTGCAAGTCATATTAATTCAAGTCATTTGACTCTTAATCTTACTTAAGCCCTTAATATTAGTGACAAAATATTCTTCGTATAGATGGATTGTTGGAAGGGGGATATGAAAGTAAGGGTAAGCGAAAATGAAAAGATTAACCAAGGGATACGCGGGGGGAAAAGTTTGGGAACCCTTGTACTAGAATCTTATTCGATTCTATATTATTTCCATGGTATACATCGAATATCAAAACTTCTGTGATGAGATTTGAACTTTTTTTACCACATTGATTATATTACCAACTTTCACATCCTTATTTACAATAAATGCAAAATCACGTTTTACACTTTGGTATTTATAATCGATAAATTTCTTTCTACTTACAGGTAAATTTTCAATATTTTCTAGTATTACCTCAAAACCTCCAACTTTTTGCTTGATGTCAAAAAGATCTAATGTATTAGGATGCAACTCTCCAAAATAACCTGCTACTTTATTCTTAAAAGAGAGAGTGCCTGACTTTCCTGGGTGGTAATGTTCTTTTTCTGCTCTCTCTATCGTTAAATTATCGCAATTAACGTTAAAAAACTCCAAACCTGCTATGCAATCAGCCTTTAGAAGTCTATCTGTTTGTCCGTTCTTGCGCATGACAACACGATAACTAGAAAACAAAATGAGCGAGATTAATAAAAGTAGGCATATCGTTTTATCACCAGGATTGTAGATCTGCACCAAATTTTGGTTTAAATCTGTAAATTGGCTGACTGTCTATTCGTGTATATGTGAAAGTGGTAACTAAAAAATTCAATAAGCTAAATACAGTGAAACCTCTCTGAGCGGCCACCCCTCCGTTCCGAGAAAAATTGGCCGCTCAGAGGAGGTGGCCGCTCTGAAGGGTTTTCGTTACAATTACAAGATAATTGCTATAATACATAATATTTACAAGTCTGACACGTATTTCTTATTTAAAATGAAGTTTGAGACTTATTTAAAGATAAAATAGTACTTTATTTAAAATTTTTTTTTACATTTTTTGAAAAAAGGATACAATTTGTGACTGTTTTAAGTTTTTACCCTTCTCGGAAAAAACCCATTTTTTCAAGTTCGTTTTTCAGTTTAAAGAGTAAATCTCTAATTGATGCGTTTGTTAAATGGTATGGGCGAACCCACCCGGCGGCCGTTCAGAGGGGTTGGGTGGCCGTTGCTAGGGGTTATTTTAACATTAGGTCTATGGGCCGAAAAATCCGTGCCACGAAAAATTGGCTGTTAAGAGGGGTGGCCGCTATGCAGGGGTGGCCGTTCGAAGAGGTTTCACTGTAAATGAAATTTTTTATGTGGTCTTGACATCAGAACTGTAGATCTGTATCCAGTTAATCAAAAGAAAGAAGTAAATAGGGTGTATGAAATCAATTTTAAGAGAAAGCGCTGCGTAGTTACAGTTACAGAACAAGTGTTTGGATTTAGGTATCATCCATTAATTGTTTTAACAAAAGACGAAAATCTCTTACTCTGTTTAAATTAAGTAGAAAAATATGTTATTACTAGAAAATCACCCGTCATGGTATGACGGGTGCAAATTGCCTCTTCATTCGAGAGATTTCCCGTCAAATTTGACGTGTTTAAATAGATATATATGCGAGAGAAATGTTTAACATTGATTGAAAACAAATAAAATAAACATATGTTTTATGACAGGAAATATTTTTTTTTATTTACATATTATTTACACATTTCTTTTTTCAAAAAACCTCTTGGTAAAAACAACATTCCGTGTGAAGTATTTTTCGTTGTTTAACAATTTTCCTTGTACTTCAGATGTTTTTGTGTAAATTTTAACGTTGCCAAAAAATATCATCAAATTATATGATCACGATTGCAATAAATAAACAGATGCATCGTGGCGTCCAAACTATATCACGCGCATGATATACCACTGACGTAATTTACTATTTTCTGTTAAAAAACGGAAAATAATTTGAAATATATGATTAATATAATTTAAAATTTCTCGGGAACTATTGAGCAAAGCGAGATAAATTTTATATCATTGGATAGCAAATTTTATTTCACTATTTTAGAGTTATTACATTTGAAATTAGAACGACAATTACTCTTTTAAATTTAAAATTACTAAAATTTTGGTTCTCTAACAATGAAATAATGCTGTTTAACGTTCGCAGTGCTACGGCGCGAGTTTTATTGTTGGTGACGTCAGAGCGTTACCGAGAGACAGATCTGGGCTCCCCTCTACTTCCGATGTCCATAGGCGGCTCGTCCGGGGGGGCAAGGGGGGCAACTGCCCCCCCACTTGCAAAAGTAAAGGGGCCTTGCCCCCTCACTTGCAAAAGTTCAAAATTAACGATCCATCGAAAAATGGATCCCAAGCTGAAGCTTTGCTGAATAATATCGAAAGTTTCCAATTCATTTTTTGTCTACTTCTGATCCAAAGAGTTTGGAAGCTACAGATACGCTTTCAAAAGCTTTGCAATCAAAATCGCTATTTTTTTTA
>BGPR01029536.1:0-19226 GCA_013235015.1 Araneus ventricosus | reverse complement strand
TTGTTGGTGAAAACCAATCAAATAAACTCACTAGTCAGAATTCCAAACTCCAGTTTTCTCTTCGCATATTAATTTAGACCTGAGAAATACCAGAAGGGTAAAATCAACATCTCCAGCTATTTAATTATGAGACTCGTATCGTGTATAATTGAAATCGATCTGACAGCGGCTTTTGGATATCGCATTGCATCAACTGCTGATCTGAGAAATTAACTGACTTAAACACGGACACGCTGCTTTAATTATGAACGTTGGTAAAATTGTAATTTGAAAGAGAGTCCGCGGGCCAATATGTGATTTGCATTAATACCATTCCCAAGACATAGACTTTACCTGAAGTCAGAAATTTAAACAGTGGCGCCCATCTGTTGGCTAATACATATCTGCAGCAGGTATTTTGTGATAAAATATTAAACTGAATGCTAAAGAACTCTTTTCAACTTAGTTATTTGGTTGTAAAGGGGTAATGCTCTTATTTTTGTATAAAATTATTATAGGAAACAGAGTAGCCGTATCACAGGTCAACATATAATTGACAAACAGTGCACTCATATTACATTTCATGCTAATTTGTACACAGGGGGAGTTACTTTATTCGAATCGCTGTTATAGTCCTGAAGCAATCATTATAATACAATGCTCAAAATAGCTGACAGTGGAGTTGCTCTAAATATTGTCCTTCTCGTTGGCCATTTCCCTTTCAAAACACTATGGGTTAGTTGGCCGGCACAGTGTTTAAATAAAGTAAATAAATACACCATACTCAGAATAATTAACAGATACATAATTTAGTAATGTAATCGGATCATTAATTGTTTAATTAATTTTCTACTACGCAAAAATTTATTAATAAATCCCTCCGAAATCAATCCCTTCGAATTAAAAAGCGCATGCTCGATTACCTTTAAACATGTCAACGTCAATGATGTTACGTGTGCACAGCATAATTAAGCTTTTAACATATTCTAAATTCAATTTTACCAGAAAAAATATTGAAATTTTATCAGTTCTCAAGTAATAAAAGCATAAGAAAGACGCAGTTCGGGTCCGCGCCATTGATTTTTCGTGAAAACGCGGGGATAAAATCATAAAACAAGTGTTTCGTATTAATATGTAATTTAATTATCAATCTCTTTAATACAATATTTACACAGAGTAGTACAGGAAGATTATAATTAAAGTTGCACTTTCAAAAGGCTGTAAAAAAAACCCCATCGGTCAGAATGACCTGATATTTATTCCGAGCATACGTGAAGCAATGGGAATTTGTTTTGAAAAAGAAAAAAATAGTTCTAAAGTTGACAGATAGATGGCGCTGTACTCGTGTTAAGATGCTAAAAAACCATTGCTTTAAAAGATATGCTAATTTTAAGATGCTAATTTAAAGACGTGAAATGTTGCTGTGGCACTCTTTTTCAAAGCCCATCCAACAGGACAAGGTGGTGCCACAGATGATAAGAAAAAAATCGTTTTTTAATTGTCGCTAGGCCAAAAACGGTTGAAAAAGCAAAAACTGATGAAACCATCAAGAAAGGAAATCGGCTTCGACTTGCTTAAGAAATGTTCAATATGCTGTCCACAGTTTTCTCCTATGAGCTGAAACCGCAAAACAACATGTTCCACAACAGATCGGAGTGTTTCAGTGGTGATATTGTGAATATGTTACGTAATGCGGTTTTTCAACTCAGCTAAGTTCGCAATCGGACCCCCGTACACAACATTTTTTAAGTAACCCCACAGCCAGAAGTCGCAAGGGTTCAGGTCAGGTGACCATGGCGGCCAGGTTGTTGGGAAATGGCGACTGATAATTCTGTCATTTCCAAAATGCAGATTCAACAGCTGCTTCACTGGTATTGCAATGTGCTGAGAAGCGCCAACTTGCATAAAAATTGTGGTATCCACACATCCGCGCTGTTGCAGTGCTCGAATGAGGTGGTTGCGCAAAAGAGATTCATAACGTGTCCCATTGACTGTACAGGCTACAGGACCCGAAGGACCAATCTCCTCGAAAAAGAAAAGGGCCAACGATAAATGCTGCCGTAAACCCGCACCACACAGTGACCTTTTGAGAATGAAGAGGCAATGGTTGCATTTTCAACGGATTCTCTCTTGCCCATATTCGCTAATTTTGAGTATTGACAGAACTTTGGAGATGGAAATGGGCTTCGTCTGACCACAAAATGTTCCATAGCCATGCATTGTCCGATTCCATTCGAGCAAGAAAATGCAGTGCGAAAGCTTTTCATTTTGGCAGGTCAGCAGGAACCAACTTCTGAATTTTGAGTGGATAGCATTGCAAGATATTTCGTAAAATTTTACGAACCGTGTTCACAGGCATGTCTAAAGTTCGGGAAATTCCCCGTGCGTTGCACGTTTCTAAAGCACTGCTTGACGCTTTCTGAAATGCTGTAGCCACATCTTCCACTGACGTCGAAGTAATTGCTTTCCTCCCTCTGCCACATTTCACATAAAATGAACCCGACTCTCCGAATTTATCAATCATTTTCTTCAAATCGAATGCAGTCATCGGACCAGAGCCACTTCTTAAACCCTTTAATGTAGTGAATTTCTACAATGCAATTGCTGCACAGTCACCGTTCTTGTAAAAAAGGCTTCACAAGCACAGCTCGATCCTTCAATGATAGAGTCATGACTACCTTCTCAGACACAGAATAACAGCAACTGCATGTTCCCCGCCTTTTTACCACAAGTATAATGTACGGTGCTCATGTCACATCTTTTAAAGCAATCGTTTTTAGCATCTTATCACGAGTACAGCGCCATCTATCAGTCAACTTTTGAACCATTTTTTTCTTTCGTAAAACAAATTCCCATTGCTTTATGTATACTCAGATAAAATATCAGGTTATTCTGACCAGTGGTTCTTTTCCCACAGCCTTTGGAAAGTGCAACTTTATTTATAATCACCCTGTATAAATGTTACAGAATAGTTAAATCACAAGCTACCACAGACCCTTGCCATAAACTTGTGATTTATCTATTCTGTAACCATTATACTACTCTGTGTAAATATTGTATTAAAAAGATTGATAATTAAATTACATATTAATGCGAAATATTTGTTTTATGAATTTATCCCAACGTTTTCACGAAAACTATACGGAGCTTACCCGAACTGCGCCTTTCTTATGTTTTATTTAGAGTAGCTTATGATGGCGTCATCTGTTTACATTTCGCGTATGCGCAGTAAAAAATTATTTACTACGAATTCTCATAGTTCCAGTAATATTCAAATTTTTCAATTCAAATTTTAATACAATGTTTCTTTTACGTATTATCAAGTATCTGTAATTTTCATGCAATTTGAAAGAAAACTCTGCGTGTTATAATAAAAAAACATGTTGAGTTTGAACTCTTCAATTTAATACCGATTTTTAGTTATATTCTGATAAATATTTTTATTGTCTCACTTTGGTTCATAGTAATACTCCTCAGGCTCTTTAAAATGATACCAGAATTAACCTCCTATCTAAAGGCGTTTCCCCGCTACACTTTTTTTATAACGTTACGTAAAGCTAATTCATAACAATCACGCGCATGCGCCTACACTGGTACGATGACGTCACAGACTAAACAAATACTATGCAACGATGTCTTACAGATATGATCTATCCGTTTTGGAGCCAATAATTCTTTTCGCATTATTAGTCTCGTAGATATTAGCGATTCAAATCTGACGGTATTTTGTCACACAAGAAAGTTCGACCGACTGTCACTGTAACAAGCGGAGAGATGTTTTCACGTCAAAAGAAAACTGGTCCGTTATCTTATTCTGTTAGCAGTAACTTATTCTGTTTCTATTCTTTTAATACAAAAAATTTTCCTGATGTGTCATGATGCAAAAAAAGTAAGTATACGTGCATGGCAAGTAGTGAATTTACTTGTCTAGAAAATTATGAATAATTTTTCATGATGATGAATAATATTTCAGCTAACAGCACATTTCCTTTCTTCATTCCCTTCTTCTTCATCATTCTATGCACGTGCTTTATTTAACTGCTCAAAAATAACTAAAATCTTGAATTAAACATTCTTTTATATAAGAAGTTATGAAATGAATTATCTCTGCTTTTGAACCAATGCACTTGTAAGTCATTTTTTAGTAATTCAAAGAATTTTAAAACTATGGTAAAAATTTACGGAGCATCCTTAGGATGATATATATTTTAGCTGTAAATAACTTTAAAAATAAAGCCTTATATATATATATATATATATACACTGTGTAGCTTATATTCAGTTCAACCAACTGCAATAGAGAGAAATTTAAAATGCAGTTCTCAAAATGAAACTAACAAAGGAATGGAATTTTTTAAGACAGAGCTATATAATGAAGTATGAATGATAATTCAGGATGTTCAATCATGATCAACATAGAAATGTAGTGTGAGAGAAGTGAATTAACACGTATCACAATTTTAGAAAAAGATTAAAATAATAAAATCTAATGTCTTTGTTTTAACTTGCCTATTGAAATTTCTGGTTTAGAATTATTAAAAACTGAAGCAAAATTTTATATACATATTAGTTATTTCCAAGGTATTTTAAAGCATTATATCTTTTAATCCGACTCCCTTGAAGCCTAAACCATTCTTTGCATACTTAACTTAATTTATTTAACAGTAACAACTCTCATCCTACGACTGACTCACTTTATCGAATTTAAAGGTCTTTAAGAACTATGTTGGTATGAATGCACGACAAGCAGTTTTTTTTATTTTTTATTTTATTTTAAGAATAGTATATATAATAAAAACTAATGCAACCATAAAATAACTACTACTACATGGTAACACTATTTTATGCATACATTAAATTATAGATTCCTTTCTGAATCGTAGGAAATTGGTTAAACTGAGAGTTTCAATTAATTAATCAGATCTCCGAATTTACATAGAAAAACAAACATTTAAAATAAAATTTTAAATGCGCACAAGCACTCTTCCAAACATTTAAATCCATTCTCTTACATTTTAAGTACAACACTTACATTCTTAATCCAACTGATTCAGCAACGAAAACTGTTATCATATGTCTAGTGTACTTAAAAGTGAAAGAAAGCTTAAGACCCTAGTATTTTCCCTTCATTGTTAACGATCGAACTAATAACACTTTGTCAGAAAAATTTGTTTGAAACTACCAAAATCCATTCCCTGTTTAATTTAAGCCAAAATGGATTAAGACCGTGCCTCGCACGCGTTCGGCAAGAATAGAAAAAGTTAAGCCTCTATTTGTCCAGACAAAGTAGATCGAATGTGTGTCATCACAGCAATGAAACAGCAGCCAAAGAAATGGCTTCCTACAGTGATTTGGCGCCGTTCGGGAAGTCATTTACATATCGATTTTCCTGTTTGGTGAAAAAATTGTATTGCCTCTTAAAATAAATCTTAGGCTGAGAGCATAATTGAATGCAGCGTTTTACAACAAACTCTGTTTGGTTTGAATGAAGTATAGTTCAACGATGTCTGGATTTTGTTTATAGACAAAAATAGAATAACAAAGGATTGATGGAAATCAATTTTATTCTGGGAAATTCATGATGTGAAGTTTGCTTTAATGTTACGGAAGTAAAATGACAGAACCGCCTACATTAATTTATTCAGTCATTTTCAGTGGCGAATCCAGGCAGAGCTGAGCCAGAATTCTTGATTTTATTTAAAATCATTACAACTGGTTGTTCTTAATTTTCCTTTTTTTTTAAAAAATAATAATAATGTGACAAGGTTGATTTCTGGCTTGACAGGCTCGAAAATTTTTCTATTTTTCTATTCTAGCGATGACGTGATCAAAGACACTTTTGGCTAGTTATTTCATTGTATTTTTTTTATTAAATTACCCAAAGTATTGCATTGTTTTTTATGATTCTTATTGCCAGGTGAGTACAGTCTGTGAAGTTAAAGTGTTTAGGTTTACATAAGCCATGAGGTTTCACATTCGCCACGACTATACGAAATTTTCCTGACCTCAGTCCCCCATACCCAAATCCTGAATTCGCCACTGGTCATTTTCACAAGGGTCTATGAAAAAAGGGAATAAGCATGATTCCTTTTTTATTCGGCATCATAGAAAGCTATAAATGATTATTTATACATGACATTATGCTTTATTATGATAAAGTAGTAATAAATTACATCAAATTATATTGGAGCAAAAAAACACATAAGTTAAATATATTGCGAATATGTATTCGTTTAAGGAGTAAAAGGGTTCACTCGTAGCAGATGTTTAGAAAGAAAAAATATACTAAAGACAAAAGTTTGATGACCGTAGTGTTTAGAGTGTTTTGATGCTAATAGTTATTTTCGTATTAGTCGGAAATTCGCATACTAGGTACTACTAAATGAATAAAAACAAATTCTAGAGGTAAATGACGGATTACAAATTCAAAATCGAACCTATCCTCTCGCAAGAAGTGCTCATCATAGTTTGAGCTAATTTAATATAAATAAAACGAAACAATCTTACTTTCAGCTTAAAAGTACATTAAAACCCAAAGTATTAAGAGATTCTCCATTTTTGATTTTCCATAAAGAAATAATTTTGTGAATTGAAATTACTCTACCGATTTATAACAGAAATGTTGTTCATTTATAAAATCGAGCATTTTAGTATTATTGTATTATAGTCCATTATATTTTAAAAAATGAAAAAAAATACAAATAGAAGGTTGAAGATATCAGTTTTCAACCTGACCTGAAAATGACACATATATCCTGAATTTAAATTCTTTAGCGAAATATGTTTTCGTGTTGCTAAAATCTAAAGAAATTAAAAAAGAGGATTCTGCTGAAATAGGAAATATATCAGGCTTATCTAGCTTGAGTTACTTCATGTAACAGGTAACATTCAATTTAAATATACACTATAATATTATGCATTAATTTCAAACTAAAATAATGTTTCTGCTGAATAAAAGAGGAATATTGAATTTGTTATTTTTAGTGTCTAATGATGTAAACTCAGTTTACATTAAAGCAAAAAATATTTGAAAGAAATGCTTTCATTTTGATCATTAATGTTCACAAATGAATAAATTAGGCTGTCCAAAACATTTTCGGGAGGTTCATTCTTTATATAAGTCTCATTAAAAAACTTTTATTTTCATATCCAAATTCATTTAACTATGAAAACAGTCATGTTATGCCTGTGTTCTTACATGTAAAAGAGCCTACAGCGAACGGAAAACGGATGAAGCAAGCGAATTCGAAGTAACTTATTTTTATAAGAAAAATTTGTTCGAATCTATCAAAATACATTGCACATTTTGTCTAGACGTTTAACGAGAGGTATAAAAAAATTAAATGTGTCTAGACCGCGTAGATCGAATGCCGCCGCAGTGATGAAACAGTAGACAAAGAAATAGCTTCCTACAATGGTTATAGCGCCGTTGCGGGAAGTCATTTACATATCGATTTCTTTGTTTGGTTATAGGACTGCAATTCCTCTTATTGGTTGGGTTGGTTGGGTAGTTGAATTCGGTATTAATTAGGGGAAAGCTGAAAATTGTTTCAATCCCTTCAGTTTAGGTCTGGAAACAACGTACTAAGTTTTCTCCCAAGAGCTAGGTGAGGTTTAAACGCTGCGTGCAGATTTGTAGTCAGAAAATAGGACTTTTTTCAATAATCGAGCAATATCTCAAAACCAACTCATGCTATCAAAAACATTGAAACACAAAAGTTGTAGAGCGTAAAATTCTGAATAAATTGAGTACCAACACTTATTATATTCAATGAAAATTAAGGTCACAATTGCGCTTCAAAGTTTTGCCTAAATCGTTAATCAAGTGCTTGAAGCGAGAACGGACCAAGTTATCGATTCACACTGCCTCCAATTATTTTAAATGCATTTTAAATTTGTTCAGGATGCTTTTATGATTATTTCAAGGTTTTATTTAGTATATTTTTAGGGAAGAAATAAACCATTGTTATTATTATTTAACAAAGGAAAATATCGCACGAAAATTTCAACAACGGCTGAGAGAGTAATGAAAGACAATGACTTTCATTTTAACCCTTATTATTTAATTACACGTATATCTAATTAAGTGATATTAAATAGATAAAGCTTTAGATCAATTTCAATTTTTTAAATGTTGAAAATGAGTCGTAATCATTAAAGACGGTTTGCTTACTGTCACATTCTCCACTTGCATTGTTTGACATTCTTCCTCCAAGCTAACTTCTGAAATTATCTCCTCCATCCTGATATAGATTTCAGCCTTTTGGAAAGCTGAGTTTGTAATGATGTTATCATCTTCTGGAGAATTGGTACGCCCTTGCCCTTTGCAGTGATAGCAAATTGTAGTTCATTTAATGCCAGATTTCTTACAGGTGCAAGACAAATTACACACTTTTGCGCACTTGCATAAAATAGAGAGAAAAGCTGGAGGGAGGAACGGGTTCCTTCTCAGTGGTGACTGGGAACAATCCACGTTTGGTTTCTTTCCAACCCCAATTTAAGGGGCTTTTGTCTAATATACTCCAAACTTGAGCCTGTAGGTATGCACGGAGAGACTGTTCACGTGCAACTGCTGTAGTGGGAGGGAGAAACGCTGAATTGAAATTATTTTTACTAGTGATTTTTGAAAAGTTTAAATATCAGTTCTTTACTGTTCTTTCCCCCATACAGTGCTATCAAAACTTTCTGTCCTGCTTCATCTATGTCATCCGGGCATGTATTTTCATCACGGAAAATGTTCACAACATTTTGCAGTTCAGCGCTGTTCAGAACATTCATAAATTTCTTCTTCCCCTGCTTGAAAAGAGCAGATGTGGTTTCGCAACCACTGAACTCATGAAGAAACAAAATATGTTCCCTTATTGTGTGGGACAATGCTCAGGGTTGCTTCAAAATTTAAAGCATCTCCTGCCTTACCTTCCCCAGGCTTTAAGAAGAAAATGTTTTTGAAATTAGTGGATGCTGTCATTATGACCAAGAGGTCGATATCTTCATCAAAAACCACAACCAATTGTAACCTTTTTTTCTATTTCCTAAAGCACTTTTGATTATTAGATAATCAGCATCTTCCTGAGCTTGCTTCACAACAAAACTTCTTTTTGTAACTTAACATATAACATATTTATAAGCCTTTGCTTGTTCTTATCATTTGATAAAAATTTCTATTGGGACAGAGCGACTGACATAGATTCATCAAACATAACATAACCAGCTATGTGTTTCTTTGTTCGTCTGATTCGTTTTACTGGTTTTGTACTTTTCTCTGCATCTTCAGAGTAACCATAAAAAACTATTGAAGCCCCCTCATTGAAATGCTTATTGGCGTAGTCAACATATTTCTTCAGAATGAAAGAAAATGATTCCTTTGCCTGCTATAACGCTCGATGCAACAGAAATCCACAATCAACCACAGAGCATGCTGAAGTGAAATGCACGACAGTCGTAGTAGAAAATAAATCATAAAATACTAACTTGCGGGTCATGCGCAGTCCTCCTTCATCAAAGAGTGACAATGGAAAAGGAACCAGCTCAAATTCAAAATATGTCTATAACTCTCAATTAGACTTTTTTAGGAGAGAGATTCTTCTGAATATTGTGTCGGGATTCACAGGAATTAATTCATCTTGAATTTTCACCTTGGAAGTGAAACCACGAATAGGCATTACTAGGTTTTTCCGTTAAAATTAAATTCCTTTTAATTTTTTTTCTAGTTAGAAAGCTAAAGAGTTAAAAACGGTTGTTTTCAGAGCAAATGTGATAAAGCTATTGTTTTAAAGCTAATACAGCTCATGGTTATGCTGTTGTCGGATGTTCGATGAATTCGAGAAATTTCAGAAGGCAAAAAAATTTCTTTTCATTTATTTCCGAAAGATCCTGATGTTTGGAAACTTTGGATTTATAGATGCAAAAGAAAAGATCTTCTTAATATCTATCTTAAGATCTCTTTAATCTCTATCTTAAGATCTCTTTAATCTCTATCTTAAAGATCTCTTAAATATTCCATATTTTGATTCCTTCTTGATGTGTGACAAAAAAGACAGGCTTAGAAAAAGTTTTTCTGTTGCTGAAAGAGCACTGAAGCATTATATTTATTCCGTTACGTATCATTGGGACTAAGCGGTGTGCTCCCAAAGCGACGTCATCAACGCATCCGCTCTCTGTATTTGCATTTTAACTATCGATAGATGATGGACACGTGTTTCCGATATGCCCAGATGGGTAAATATTCACTAATCAGCAACAACAGCGACAATGTCCCTTGTACAATGCAACTTGCTTAATTGAAAGAGATCTGGGAACTCTCATTCCTTCAGGGTTTTTTTTTAAAGTTAGTTGTATATTACTCTTCTCCGTTCGTGGCAATTTCGTTTATGGCACTTTTTATTGAATTTTTTTTATTTCAAGCGCAATTTATAATTTTGGAAGATTTATTTTACAAAATAACCGGTAAATTATTTAAAATGCCGTGCATGTACCTGAATGCTGAAGAAGCTTTGAGTTATTTCGGTTCAGAAATCGGTAAGGTCCCATCGGTTGAGAAATCTGTTGCTTCTATTTAATAAACAAGCTCTTAACCATTGCTGAAGCTTTCGTGTAATGTTTGCCTCTATTAAATCATAATAACAGTGGCTTTTCCCCTCAAAATATACTATATGAAGCCTAGAAACAATTATAAAAGCATCCTGAACAAATTTAAAATATATATATATAATAATTGGAAGAAGTATGAAGCGATAACTTGGTCCGTTCTCGCTTCAAGCGCTTGATTAGCGATTTAGTCAAAACTCTGAAGCGCAATTGTGAGCTTAATTTTCATTCAATATAATAAGTGTTGGCACTCATTTTATTCAGAAATTCAAGCTCTACAACTTTTGTATTTTAATGTTTTTGATAGCATGAGTTGTTTCTGAGATATTTCTCGATTATTGAAAAAAATCCTATTTTCTGACTACAAATCTGCACGCAGCGGCTAAAGCTCACCTAGCAGGAGGGGGGGGGACTTATTATTTTCTTTCCAGACCTAAACTGAATGGATTTCCAAAAACAATTTCCAGCTCTCCCCTAATTAATTCCGATTTCGGTCTTTTTCCACGACCCAACCTCTGGACTATATACTGAATCTTAGGCAGAGAGCATAATGGAATACATGAGTTTATACCAAACGCTCTTTCATATGCATTATGGTATGGATTAATGTCTGAATTTTACTAAGAAGCAAAAACTAAATAACCAAAAAATTAACTGAATTCTGTAGACTAGTAAATAGATTATCTATAGATCTCGGCTTTATATTCTAATTATCTAATATATTAAGAACACCGCTTATAGTGAGAAAAGACATTAACTATTAAAATGTTCGTGAAGTTTGTTTCTTCTCTTACACTTCTTTAAATAACCTTTAAGATTAGAATTCTTAAAAATTTTCGTCTAGAAAACCAATGAAGTCTCGTACTGGCTTTAGAGCAGAATATATATTTGTATTGTACAGATCACATAAAGAGGTGCTTGGTAAAACAATGTAAATCAAGTTATGTCTTACATTTGTGAAATTCGGATGAAAAGTCAGGATAAAAGAATTTCGTTTTAGATGAAATGGCAAAAAATAACTTTATAAGGGGAGTTGGAACCCTAAGTCCGTTAACTGTAACCCTATTACTTCGATGTACCTTTTCTCAAAATCTGTTATAGATTCATGTTTGAAACTTTTTACAGAAGTAAAGTACACCTTTCTCATTATAATGAAATGGGCTTTTGTTCAATTCTTAATTTTTTATAAATTTACAAAATACTTAATTAGCCATAGTGAAATTTTACCCTATTTTGACACAAAAAAAATTGTTAGAAAAAAAGTTTTGAGTTTAAAAAAAACGCTCATTTCAGTGTAATGAGAAAGGTGTAGTTTACTCGTATAAAAAGTCTCAAATATGTATCTATAAAAGATTTTTAGAAAAGGTACATCAAAATGGCCAATTTTACATTTTTTTGTTTTGATACAAAAAAAATTGAAAAAAAAATTCGAATTAAAAAAAATTATTTCGGTATAATGATAAAGATGTACTTTACTTGTATATTATTTTCAAACATGAATCTATAACAGATTTCAAGGGACATAGGGGTCTAACTCCCCATAAGCTAGACAGTTCGAATCATACATGTGCATTAACACAAAAATTTAAGAAGCGATACTGTAACACCATTCATTGAATTTCATGTAAAATATTAAAATCCTTAAAATTCAAAGCAAATTTTTATTGATCAGAAAGTGAGTCAAAGAAATAATATTTTGTGCACTAACTGAAGTTTATATAATTTTCTTCTTCATAAAGCACGTTCATTTTTGCATCGCCTGGAGAACAATATCGGAAAATTTTAAGCGTCTCAGATAATTTTATTATTTCCCGTTGCATTTTAAAAATAATTAATTAGCTCAAAGGACGGGAAAAGAAATTTTAATCATCCCTTTATCGTAAATATTGAATATCGCTGCAGGATTGTAAACAACCAATTTAGTAGCCCAGGAACGTGCCTGAGTAGCATTACAAAAATATTCTTTGTTTAAGCCTTTCAATATTTTCAAACGGCTTATGAAAATAATTAGCTGTCCTTTAACCTAAAGCTCCTTTTACCTTGGAAAATATTTTAAGATTTTCGCTAATTATACTCGTGATTATAATTTTCAGTAACATGCAGATCATTCAATTCAAGAAAAGCATCCAATAACATGTGACGTGTTTGCTTGTTTATGTATATGCTAATATCTGACGATGGCAATAAACTCGTGAAAACTGAGGGTTTATAGATTAATCAAAGTGTCTTAGTATCTTTTTGTTTATTGTTGATAAAATATTTTGAATAAAAGGATGAACATTTTTTTTGGCAAGTACTGTATAATTATATATTTGAGATCAGGATTCTTGAAATTTTCGAAAGATGTGTAATTTTTTATCGATGTATTTTTTTCCGTTTTTCCTTTAAATAAAATTTCTGAAGTAATTTATTATGTGGTAAATTTTTCACGTCTTTAATTCAATGCAACACAGTTTAAAATATTTTGGATTTTATAGAGACTCGGATGTTATGGTTTTCATCAATTTTCTTTTTCTTTACATCTTCCAATCCATATTTATAACAGGAAATGAAGAAATACAACGATACATTTTCACTTATATAAATATCATTTTAAAAAATGTATGGAGAGAAATCTTTCTTCATATATTTCGTAACATCATAGAAAATTCACCGATCAAATATGCATATTATGGTGGACGAAAAAAAAAATGAATTTTTTTTTCATGTCGCTATACCGCGGAAAACTTGCGAATAAATGAGAAATTAAATGAGGAAAAAGAGTAAGGAAATTGACTGATATCTTCCGCTCGCGCATCGGCTTTGAAAATCGTAAAAATTGAGAAAAGTCGACTGCTTTTGAAAAGTTTTGAAAATTTTTAAATTTCTCTTTATCTGTTTATTTTAGCATTAGCTGTTAATTACTGATCTTCTTAAGAATAATAAAGTTTATTTTATCAAAATCGGTCCATAATTTCGGGTGGCAAGTTACCTCCAAGATTGATAAAAATATGTGAAATTACTCCAATATGCAATTTTTAGTTCCTAACCCTCAACATAACCCCCATCCATCTTCTTGCCGATGAAATGCAACATATCGATGTATATGCATGAAAAAAATTTATTTAGGTCTAAAAAATAAATCAGCTTCATTTATTTACATTGTTTAATGTAACACAATGCAAAACTAAGCTCCAAAATTACAATATTATTTGTTACTTAAGAGCGAAGGGAAGAATGCAGAAAATAGCGAATAAATTAACTGACCTTTAAGGAAACACTTTAGCTATTAGGGCATCGTTATGTCTCTAAAATTCCTGCATGGAGTTATACTTGATCTTCTCACCAAATGATACTTGAAAGTCTGATTTATAGGAAATTCCGGAGATCGCGGGAAATAGCTTCGCTTCTATACTTAATAAAACTTTTTGTGATGCTTCTGATCAGCAATAGCCTTTAAATGTGTAGGGCCTGAACAAAAATTTGGAGTTAGGCTCTCGTAAATAACGTTTTTTTATAGTCTAAAGAATGTAATTTATCACAGAAAAATCAAGATATCAATAAATGAATCCACATTCTAGTTAGAAAAAAATATTAAAATTACTCTAAGTAATCATAAAATCTTATTATACGATAAAAATGAATGGGTTCAATTTTATACACAGTGGTAAATATTTCAAATGAATAAATATGCAATGTGTAACTTTCAATATTGTTATCTGCTGTTCATTTATTTTCAATATAGGCAATTACAATTTATTATTATTTCTTTTATGCCAAATGTTTTGGAAAGGTGCAGGAAATAAATCCGGCTATATATTGTAATTTACTAACGATTTCTGTTCTCTATATAAAGTAGTAGGGTGCGGTGCCCAATAGCCACCGGGTATACACCCGGTTGACCAACCTTAGGAACACTCTGCTTCTGATACGAGTTTGACATATCTCTCAGCTGCCTGTATGCAACATGGAAACGTTCCATTCAGATGCTTCACCAGACAGAATAGGGGTAATTGATTTCATCATCACTAATGGCTTACAACAGAGGGGAAGGAGTTAAACTGCAAGCGTTAATTTGAATAATTTCAGTATACTCCTTAGATGGAAAATTGAGTTTTGGCTTCCTGAAATTTATGACTGTTTTTCTCTTTTTTCGACTGACTGCTTCGTCTTTAAAATTTGTCTAATACCCAGTTCCCTGATGTATGTCCCCCTGTATGTCCCATGGCATCCAGTGCCATTATATCTTCAATAAGGATAAAAAGAAAAGCATTGCATTCTTTAACACGGCCAATAGATTTAAGAATGATTTCAGGAAGGTAACGAGTTGTGTTGATTTCTTTAAACACGTGCTTTGTGCTCTGTGAACCATTTCCTGATTTTACTCTGCCAAAGACAATTTCCAAAAAACGTTCTTTTCACTTAACTAAACAACCAATTACTTTGTATGCTGTTGTCAACCACCTGGAATGTGACAACTGGGTATGATCGCGAATAACCAAAATTTCAATAAATATTTCCTCTTTTATGGCAGCTACAATATTTGGAAGATATCATTGATCCTTACTGAGTGCTTTTACATCAACATCGGGGTTAGGTTCGTTATTTTCGAGTTTTTCCAAAAATCAGAGTTCCAACTACCATTTGGCAAGAAGAAAGAGTATAATTCCATGCAAGGAATTTAAGAGACATAACAATGTCCTAATTGATAAAGTATTTCCTTGAAGGTCTGTTAATTTTTTTGTTATTTTCTGCATTCTTGCCATTGATATTGTAATTTTGGAGCTTAGTTTTTCATTGTGATAAAATAAACAAAGAAAATTAATGAAGCTTATATATTTTTAGACCTAAATTACTTTTTTTCGGTATATACATCGATATGTTGCAATTCATCGGCAGGAAGATGTATGGAGATTATATTGATGGCTAGGAACTCAAAATTGCATATTGAAGCAATTTCACATATTTTTGTCAACCTTGGAGGGAACGGGCCACCGGAAATTATGGACCGATTTTGATAAAATAAACCTTATTACTCTTAAAAAGATAAGTACTTAGCAGTTAATGCTAAAATAAAAATTTAAAAAGAAATTTAAAAATTTTTAAGACATTTCAAGAACAGTCGATTTTTGTTAATTTTTTCGATTTTCAAGGCTGATGTAAGAGCGGAAGATATCAATTAATTTCCTTATTTTTCCCCCGTTTAATTTGTCACCCATTCGCAACTCTTTCGCGGTATAGCGACATGAAAAGAAAAATTCATTTCTGTCGGCCTACCCTAATGCATATTCACGTTGAGTAAATCTGAGAGAAGAGAATTCTTCTGAATTTCAACTTTTGGATATTTTTATCAAATCGAATTTTCCCTCTCGTATATCTTATGGAATCTCATTTTAAAGGCGACATGGTACCCAAAATATCATCGAAATATCGATTTTTTAAAAAATTTGCTTATATGATTGTTTGAATCATTTTAAACATGCCTGCAAAATTCCATAGCTGTATTTGTAATTTTTATTAAGCATTGAAACAATTTTTGATACATGACAGGAGAGTTAACAATGTTGCCAAGCCCACTTTTCACTTCGATGCACTTTGTGAAAAGCTAGAATTTCATAAAAATGAAAATAATATGCAACTTAACAAGACTGCAAGAAGGTTGGCAATGTGTAAAGACTATAGGAGGGTATTTCAAGAAACAGAAGGAAAATAATGTTGTAAAATTTGGTACAGAATAAACTAAAACTGGCTTGTGAACGTAAGGAGAAATTCATTCGTTAGAAAGAGGGAAATAAGGTGAATATATTTTTATGTACACTAGTGGACAAATGCTGAGGACCATTTTTAAGATTTCATAGGAATACAATGGTTCGCAAACAGTTGCGGAGAATATTGGGACCGACAATCTTCGTAACTCACATTTTACAGTGAAGATTTAGTCACGAGGACATTTAGGGCACTGTCCACAAATTGATGAAGACGAAAATTATTTTGGCCCACACCGGTTCACAGGAAACTGATAATGAGTTGAAACTTTCATCAATGGTTTTGTTTACGTGCATAATGTTTACATACATTTTCGTAAAAATATCAAAAATATTCGGGAAGATATAAAGGTTTCTTTAAAAAATTCAAAATTTTTTCACATCTTTTTTTGATTATAACATGCAGAGTTTTGAACCAAATAGTGCGAAACTTGCCGAATGCCTGATAATATATAAGAGAAGCTCTGTATTAAAATTTGAATTACAAAAATTTAACATTACAGGGGAAATATGAGCATAATTTACTGCGCATATACGAAACGTAGAGTAATTTTTATCATAACTTCAGAGCCAGATATATGGGGCAACTTATATAAAAATTCCAGTTCAATACTGTCAATATTCAGAAAGATATCGGCATTGCAACGAGGCGAATTTTAGTACACTGTAAGAGAGGCTAAATGATGAGGGTTAATGCACAATCTGAAATTTATTGAACTTGAATCTTCGAATAATTATCATCGAAATGAAATTTCAATTAAGTATTTAATTTTTTAATATACATGAGCATTCAAGATAATCAACTTACTTTAAATTCAATATTACTGTTTGAAAATTCAAATTAAAAAAATATCAATTTGTGCAAGAACCCTCATCATTAGCTCCTCGTTACTTTTCGTAGTTCGCGTCCTTCCGGGTTAAAAATGGTTCTTAAAATTTGTCCACCGTTGTATGTCGTAAATTTATTTTAGTAGCAGAACTTTGCAAGGAATCAGCTCTAAGATATGTATTTATTTTTTATAAAATTGTTAAGATTAAGTTTTATGTCTGTTTTTCTTTCATACAATTAAAATATTTCATTACCACAAATTCTTGAAATTTTTTATGGTAAGTAGTTTAAAATAAGTTGATTAAAAATTTGGAAAAGTTACAGGGTATACCATATGGATTATATATTATGTTAATAAAGGAATGAAAACTTTAAATTGATATTTCTCCATGTTGTATTTTTGTTTGTATACTACTTTTCATAACACTAAGGCTTTTTTTAATAATTGAAGGAGGGTGTGAATTTTTTTATGAATGTTCTTAAACATTTGTATTGGGGAACTGTGTATGGAATTAGCTCTATGATGTGTAGTATTTTTTTTAAATAAAAGTCAAAATTAATGCATTTTTCAGAATTTTTGTGTATTTAACAATAAAAAAAATTATAAAAAATTAAATATTAGTAGTAGAAGAAGCACCATACACAATTTTATGTAGAATATTATGAGGTACTTGGAAAAGAATTTTTGCAAAAAAAATATGCATATTTAAAAAAAGCCTTAGGGATTTTAAAAAAGTTTTTAAAAATTTAAATTTTACAAATGCTTTACAATAAAGTCAAAATTTTTTGTGTGTGATAGTCATGCTCATATAAAATACTATTAAAATCTAATTACAAATATTAAAAATTAAAAAAAATGTTTAGATGGCACCGTGTCGCCTTAATATTACCAGTGACGTACGTGGTACAGAAATTCATAGTCAGAATGTTCAGTGGCATATCTCTTATGGCTTCTCATCTTCCAAACTTCCATTATCGTACTTGATACAGCCATTCTTTTCTCCAAACTTACAGCAACATGCACAGCTCAGATATTAACTAACTATCACTGTCAGTTTTGACACGAACTATCTCAATTTTTTGAAATTTGAAAAAATGAAATTTTCGCAACCATTAAAGGATATTTCTGAATATTTTAAATATCTTATATGAACATAAGACCGTATGTTCATTCCAGACGTGAAAAAAATTCCGAAATGTTCGCTATTAGTTGCGAAAAATTCAGTATCGTTACAAACATGGAAAGTCGCTTCCGAGCAATGTGAGTCTTATGGTTGGGAAGAGAGTTTTACAGAGGTAAGTATGGAATGACTAGCAGCAGCCACGTCTGGTTTCCCGACCTTAGCGACAAACTTGGCAGCCAAATTTGGCGACTTTGGCGACGAAATATGGGATCTCAACGGTGCTGGAATCTTCTCGATATTTCCATTAGGAGAGAAGATACGCTTGAATGCACTAGATAATTCCATGTGACGTCACGGCTTGACAGGAGAAACTATATAAGGAGAGCGCTTGGATGACGGAGGGTGTGTGTTGTTCGACTGGGATCGCCTTGGAGCGCGAACGTCTTTGGAGTTCGTCCGCAGTGCGAGCTGGGAAGCTGGTGAGCTGAGCGCTATTGAAAGTGCAGTTATTGTCGTTACTAGTTATTTGCTGACTGTTTGTGTTGTTAGATAACAAAGCGCTGAACTGTTATTACCTGTGAATTGTTGTCTGTTTGCATTGGTAATCTGTGCACGAACTATTGTTTCCTGTACCTGTGCTACGTGTTTTCCTGCATATTTGTAAATAAACCTTCATTCTCCATTATCCTGCGTGTTGGAGTGTTTACACCATACACCCAGAGTAAGACTTTTGCAACAGCATATTCTTTCTCTTGAGATAGCTGGCGTTGCTGGTTAAACGACGATTTACGAATGCAAGAGGATACGTACAAAGTGCCAGATTTTTGTACGGTTATATAATTTATGAACAAGCATATCTGATTCGAATTCCTTTTAGTTCAACAAACATTATTACAGGAATATGACAGCATGCTATATTAAAGTATCCGATGGAGGAGTGACATCACTTGTGACATCAAAGAG
>BGPR01029535.1:0-16942 GCA_013235015.1 Araneus ventricosus | reverse complement strand
ACTGACAAATCGTGAGTGGAAAAAAGTGTAAAGTTTTAAGTGTCGGGTTTTTTAATACGGTGTCTTTGTTTTTCTCAGATAATTTCCGAGTTGGAAAACACCAAAACCACAAAAGGGAGAAAAATACATTGACAAATCGTGAATGGAAAAAAAATAATTTTGCCCTCTTTAATAAAGACTTTCATTGATGCCATTCGGAAACACTGGGTTGCATAGGACTTGGAAAAATTATTTTTGACCACAGGTAAGAAACAGGGGCGGCCCGGGCACCTAACTGCCCGTAGCACCGAAGCGAGGGGGGGGGGGAATGGTTTATGATGCCTGAGAGCTCCGGTCTTCGTAACAGTAATATTGAATTTTATGAAGGTAGGATATCCTGAATACTCATGTATACTTCTAAATTAATACATATTTTAAACTATTCTAAAATTCAAGTTAAAAAAATTTCAGTCTGTGCATGAACCCTCATCATTTTCCTTCTCTTGGGGAACAAAAGCAATCCAGGTTTTGCAATGCCGATATCGTTCTGAATATTAACGGTATACAACTGGGATTTTGGATAAGTTGCCCTACATATCTGGCTCTTAAGTTAAAAGTGAAAGCAAAAGTGCGCTACGTTTCGTACATGCGCAGTAAAAAATTATTTACTACAAATGCTCATATTTCCTGTAATATTCAAAGTATTTGATTCAAATTTTAATACACGGCCTCTTTTACATATTGATAAGTATCCTGTAAGTTTCATACAATTTGGTTTAAAAATCTACAAGTTATAAGCAAAAAAAAACATGTGGAAAACTTTTGGATTTTAACGTAGGACTACGTTCCTCCCATTGGGGTCTCGGAAGAAAATTGATTCACACACCAAAACGCCACAAAACTTGGTATAGAAGATCCTCTATATCTCGGTAACAACATATGTTAAAAAACATAACTAATGTCTTATTTTAGAGATAAAGGGTAACAACAGAAGTTGCAAAAAAAAAACCTTACTTAAACTTAAAAACTTACGAGAAACAAAAGAGTCACGCGAGTAAAGTAGTCCTACACCTTTAACATCATCGGCTGTTCGAAAATACAGCCTCCTATCATTTTTTTTAAAAAATAAAAATTTATATCTTCCCGAATATATATATATATATATATGTAACGTTGTTCCGTTAAGTGAAGTGTAGAGGTAGTTGAAGAAGATTGCAGTCGTTAAATGTCTAAAACATTTTATTCCATTTCGAAGATAAGCAAAATCAAATAAGTTATAGAGTACTCAATATTATATTAAGATTAAACGTTTAAAATATTAGGAGAATATTAAATCCATGGCCAGGAGTGGAGAATTACGCCGAAAAACGGCGTGACTGCTCAATGCGTTACATGATTACGAAAAGAGGAAATTACGCAGACGCGGAGAGTTTTTAAAAGACCAAAAAGGGGAAAGTACCGAAGTTGAGGCTCTAGAAGCAGTGCGACTCTTGCGAGTCTAGTTAGAGTAGAAGTGTTTTGTCATAGGATTGAAGTAGAAATAATTCGTTCGTAATTAAAAAATATCTCTCGTTAAAAAGGATTTATTTTAAATATAGGAAAAATTTCTAAGTCATTACATGTATGCATGCTATTTTTACAAAAATGCATGTAAATATTGTGGACATCAAACAAAACCATTGATGAAACTCTGCAACTCATTATCAGCTTTCTGTGAAATGGGATGAATCGAAATCCCTTTTCGTTTTCATCATTTTCTAGTCAGCCCCATAAATGCCCCCGTGAAGAGATTTTCACTTTAAAATGTGAGCTCCAACTACTGTATGTCCCACGACTCTTCACAACTAATTGCGAACCAATGTATTTATGTGGGATTCTGTTCAAGTAAACAAAATGCCCACGGAAGGGTTACCTATAAGGGGTAAGTAATTCGGGTTCATGTCTAGGGGATTTAAGGGTTTTTACTACATTAAATTTAGAACTATATATTACATAGAATAAATGAGGAGACTTGAAGTTAAATACAAAAAACATTTATTAAAGTACTATAGGGAGAATTTACAGGCGGGAAAGGTATATACACAAAAAGCTTACGAGAGTGTTGAAAGTTTACAT
The DNA here is from genome assembly GCA_013235015.1 of Araneus ventricosus. NCBI lineage: Eukaryota > Metazoa > Arthropoda > Arachnida > Araneae > Araneidae > Araneus > Araneus ventricosus. The sequence goes on along the minus strand of BGPR01029535.1, from coordinate 14,848 downwards.
GGAGTCATATTTACTAGGTGAGCTAGATTAAAGAGGAATAGATGTTACGGTATTAAAGATTAGATATTAGAGAGCCATAAGGAAAATGAGACGGGACATAGTTATCCTAGTGGGAAGATCGGCGGCTTAACTGCGCCAAGACTGATCTGTCAACAGAGGAACTGAGAGAGTTATTTACATTTTGGCTGCCTGCGGTGTGCTGCTTGCTCTCAGCGTGCAGTCTGGTTTTGTTAGGAAAAAAGAGAGCGCTGCTCGTAGTTCGTACAGAGCAGAATTGTGGTTCCATCTATCGCCAAAAAAATTAATTAATCTAGCTCTTACATTTTTCTTTATACAGTGATTAAATTATTCTTTACGGGTAATATCCTATATTTATATAAATTCTAAATTTTTCCCATCTTACGAATGGCGCTTAACTTTTAGAAGTCAATGTACTATTAAGCGCAGTGACTGTGCGGATTTTTCTGAATCTTTCTAAACTGAAACTTATCAAAACGTATCTGCGATCCACCATGTCCCTGTTTCGACTATTGTTTAGCATCCAGTTCGAAACCCTCCTCGCTTTTGCACGCCGGGCAGAATTATTTTCATCAAATAAGGGGAAAGTGAAAGAATGGAAGGGCGATATTTACTTTTACGAATGGCGCTTAACTTTTGGAGAAGTCAATGTGATATTAAGCAGTGGCTGTGCGGTTTTCTGGAATCTTTCTAAACTGAAACTTATCAAAACGATCTGCGATCCACCATGATCCCTGTTTCGATTATTGTTTTAGCATCAGTTCAGGAAACCCTCCCTCGCCTTTGCGCATGCGCCGAGGGAGGTTATTTTCACTCAAAATAAGGGAAAGTGAGAAGAATGGAAGCGATGTTTACTTTACAGTGCCGTTAACTTTTGGGAGTCAATGTACTATTAAGAGCAGTGGCTGTGCGGATTTTCTGAATCTTTCTAAACTGAAACTTATCAAAACGTACGATCCACCATGTCCCTGTTTCGAGTATTTTTTAGCATCAGTTCGGAAACCCTCCTTTGCGCATGCGCCGCGGGAATTTTCATCAAAAAATAAGGGAAAGTATAGAACGTGGAAGCGATGTTTACTTTTACGAATGGCTGCCGTAACTTTTGGGGTCACTGTACCTTGAGTAAGAGCGGCTGGCTGGCAGTTTTCTCCTGAATCTTTCAAACGAAACTTATCAGCGACAACGTATCCATGCTGATCCCCTGGTCGATTAGTTTGCAGCATCGATTCAAGACCCTCGCTCTTTGCGCTGCGCGGGAGTTATTTTCACAAAAAAGGAAAGAAAGAGTGGAAGGGCGATGCTCACTTTGAATGCGAATTTCTTTTGGGAAGTCAGAGTTCATTATTAGACATGGACTGTGATTTTCTAATCTTAAACTGAAACTGATATAAAATTATCTGTACTGTCCCAGCGTTGACTGTGTTTAGCAAGACTATTAAACTCCCTCGCTTTGCTATGCATGCGCGCAGGATAGTTTTCATAAAGCAGGAGAAGTGAAGGGAGCGATGCCCAGTTTACTGAGCGGATCTAAGCAAAGAATTCTGCAGAATGCGCTCATATGACCACACCTGACCACCCCTCGTGTAAAATCGCTCAGCTGGCAGTTCTCGGAATCGTTGCTGAAAGTAGTTGGCCGAAATTCATGCCCGAACGGGACTCTTTTGCAGTCGATACACTTGGAGATTAGCAAATTTAAGAATGCAGAACCTGGATTTTTCTTAAAAAAACAGAACTTACTAATATAATACCCTCAGATCTCTCTCTACTGATCCGGTAACGCTCTGGCGTCACCAACAATAATCGCCAAGCACTTGCGAGACGTTAAACAGGCAGTTATTTTCATTGTTAGAGCACCTAAATTTCAGTCATTTTAAATTTAAATAAGAACATTGTCGCTTCTATTTCAGGCTTTGAGCTCTAAAATGAGGAGTAGCAATTTGATGGATATAAAATTTTTCACTAGTGATAATGTTCCGACTGACGAATTTTACATTTTCCTGTCCCTAATAGTACAATGTCCTTAATTTTCTAACTAAGGTACAACAATTATATTATACCACCAACCTTTACGAATAGAATCTGAGATTAAGTCCTTGAGGCAGTGCGCAGCCTCCCAAATAAGTATTTGCATCCAGTAAAGTTACTACTACACAACCTGTAAATAGACTCCGAAGTTTAAACTTCGTCACTAATATTAAGTCATATTTTTATGCTGCAAAGTTTGTTTGAAATTCCTAGAATGCCAGACTTCATATACCTGAGGTGAAACTACGCCTGTTGGTTGTGGGGAGCGCTCTTATTGATGCCTTATCCTTTGTCTACTAGGAGCCCCTGGTTGGAAGTGACATTCTTACGTGGTGGGAGAAGACTGGTGATTTTTTTTGTTTTGTTTTGACGTATATTTGAATGCCATGTGGTGTAGAGTCCTCGCTTAATTCTCCAGCTAGAGCTGACGTGTTTGAAAGCTGATAAACAAATAAAAGACCTCAATAATTCAGATGGTGCTTCATGATCTTTTCCCACCGATTCCTTCCCAAAGACACGTAGAGTTAGTTGCACAAATCGACACAGGATGTCGACCCAGAAAGGTAAGGGAAATTTTTGTATTCTTTTAAAACCCATTCATGTCCAAGTCATATTATTTCAATAATATTTTGCATAACTATATGGCATTGCGAGCGGAATCAGTTTGGATAACTTAAAATGTTCCTAAAATTTATGTTTTATGCCCCCTAACTTGTGTCCTACTACCTGGACACTTAATTAAGACAGACCTCCCCCCCACAAAAAAAAGGTCGAAAGGCAATGAACAACTGGAAATCGAACTGGAAAATGACTTGAAGTGCCTGAAAAATTTATGCTTTTATGCCCTCTAAGCCTTGTGTCCCTATCTATGGACGCAATGTAAATACCAACCCCAAAAAAAGTCGAAAAGTATGCCGTGAATTACATGCCGTGAAATCAACTGGAAAATAACTTGAAGAAATTTTGCCTGAAAAATTTATGTTTTTATGCCCACCTAAGCTTCGTGTAGCTATTTCGGGACGCAATGAAAATACAAACAAAGCAGCCTCCCAAAAAAGTCGAAAAGTATGCCGTGAAATCAACTGGAAAATAACTTTAAAAATTTTGCCTGAAAATTTATGTTTTTATGCCCTCCTAAGCTTCGTGTAGCTATTTCGGGACGCAATGAAAATACAAACAAAGCCGCCTCCCAAAAGTCGAAAAGTATGCCGTGAAATTAACTGGAAAATAACTTGAAGAAATTTTGCTAGAAAGTGTTTTATGCCCTAAAGCTTCGTGTAGCTATTTCGGACATATTGAAAGCACAAACAAAGCCGCCTCCCACAAGTCGAAAAGGTATGCCGTGAAATCAGGAAGAAATAACTTGAAGAAATTTGCCTGAAAAATTTATGTTTTTATGCCCACCTAAGCTTCGTGTAGCTATTTCGGGACGCAATGAAAATACAAACAAAGCAGCCCCCCAAAAAAGTCGAAAAGTATGCCGTGAAATTAACTGGAAAATAACTTGAAGAAATTTGCCTGAAAAATTTATGTTTTTATGCCCACCTAAGCTTCGTGTAGCTATTTCGGGACGCAATGAAAATACAAATAAAATACCCCGGAAAAAAACCAAAATCTAAAAAGTAGTAATTTCAAAAAAAAAAAAATCTTAAAGTTACAGTAGAACCCCGGTAATCCGAAATTTCGGATAATCCGAACATCTTTTTTTAATCTTCTGAAAAGTTTTTACTGAAAAATGAAAGGAAAATAACAATTACGAACCAGAAATAAAGCTAATGTTTATTCCTAACTTAAAAGAAGTATTCGGTTTGGTCTTGGAGAATAAATACAGCATCTTAATTAGAAGAAACAAACTCAGATATCTTCTTTTTACCCTCAATTGTTTGCCACTGTACCGTGCGGATCGGCGCGTGCTCTGTCCATACGCTTTCACAGAGCACCCAGAGTCGATACTCTACTGCATTTGGCACATCAAGAGTATTTTGCCGAATTTCCCTGATAAACCGAATTTCCCTGATAAACCGAATTTCCCGGAATCCGAACAAAGGTTAGACACAATTAGTTCAGATTCACGGGGTTCTACTGTATATTTACTGATATATTTGCTAAATGCAAATAAATGAATTGAATAAATTATTCTTTTCTTCCTGATAATGTAAAAAACTACTTTCGAGCCTGACTTGAAAATAAAAAGGCTACATTATCAACCGAGCACTTGATATGTGCTACCATTGATTGGATATAAAAGAAACGAAAGCTTAAAATGACATTTTTTGTAATATTTACGTTGAAAAAATAATTACTGTGAGTTTATGATGCATTTTTAAAAGCGTCGTTAGGCATTAATGTGTTAATAAGAGCTATTGAGTTTCTAAAATGCATCTAAAAGATCAAAATGACATTTCCTTATAATATTTACGTTGAAAACATAATTATGAGATTATGATGCATTTTTAAAAGCGACTAGCGATAGCTAGAGATCTCAGACATTATTAATATCAAAAATATGATTTCACAAAAATAAAAAAAGACGAGTTAAATTATTTTATTTAATTAGAACGTTATTGGGTTTACTGCAAAAAGAAGTAAGTTAGTGAGAATAAAATTTCAATGCTCTGAAATTAATTGGGTCAAGTCTTATTTTTATAAGGGAAAAGCTCTATTATTTGAAATGAAAATACGATTAAAAACCAGCCTGTGCACAGCTGTTATACTGAATGAAAACAATGTACACAAATAAAACATTTCATGCGATCCAGGTTTGTATTTTCAGCATAACTAATTTTCAAATTTAGCTTGAATTCAACAATTGATTTCAGTTTCTTGTTTTTCATACTGATATTAAGAAATTAATAAAAATAAAGGCATTTTGTTATTTTAACTTACCTTTAATAAATACTTTTCATCATTACTGGAAAGCTTTATTGTAGATATAAAGATAATGTTAATTTTGCTTTGGCGTATTGCAAATCTGGTTTAAAAATGGTAGTGTTTTTTTTCCCCAGAAGTTTGTTTTGATGCAAATTTGAATTTTCTCGAAGACCAGAAATATTTTTCTTTTGAAATATATTATTGCATTCTACTTTACTGATTTTAAAATCATATAGTACACAAAATTAAACTAACAGGTATTTAACAAATGTTAAATGCCAAGACTTTTAGACGACCGACTTCATGTAAATACGATTCCTTGCTAAAAATCTTTTATCCGTGGAAAATGAAAGTCATAGGTATTTTCTTCCGCAACGAAAGTCATAGGTATTTTCTTCCGCAACGAAAGTCATAGGTATTTTCTTCCGCAAAGAAAGTCATAGGTATTTTCTTCCGCAACGAAAGTCATAGGTATTTTCTTCCGCTGGCAGGACCAAAAAGTTTCAAAATGGTTGCTTGCGTTGGCACCTTAAAGCATCAGGGCTGCATTATCAAATATGTAATGTAGGCAGTGGTGTAGCGAACGGGGCGCAAGGAGCTATAGATGCCCCGGGCGCAATGGGAACAAAATACTAGTGAATTTTGATCACTTTCTAAAGTGAAATACCACGAAGGGGCGAAAAAATAATGCCATGCCATGGGTGCCATTTGCCCTTGCTGAACTACTATGACGCCATTTACCCTTGCTAAACCACTATGAGGACAAGGCGCCATTTACCCTTGCTAAACCACTATGACGACTAGGGACGAAAAAAATCATATTATGCTCCTGGCTACGCCATTGAATGTAGACAACTGCCTAGGTAGGCTTGACACCTCGTTATCTTCTATGTGCATTACTTTCAAAGTAATTTAATTGAGTGCTCTCATTTTATGTACAACTAGCTGTTATGCCCGGCTTTGCTCGGGATTAAAACAATCTCACGTCTAATATTTTTGATGCAAAAACCTGCTTTTGTAGAGAAAATTACAATACCCAAAATTCTTTTACCGTCTGAAATGTTTTTTAATTAAAATGAGAATATCAGTTGAACCAGACGATTTTTAAAAACCGCCGATAGCTAATTTTCTCCATAAGTTATTAATATTTATTGCATAGGTACTTCAAATTTTGATCATAAATCTTGCAGTATAAGAAAGATTTTAGCGGATGTTTTGGGACCATTGCATAGTAGATTTTTCATTGAGAAAAAGCGTTAGAATAAATATGAAGAAAAAAATAATAAAATTTGTCTTCATCCAAAATTCTTCGAATGTGATCCAGCAACAGTTCTTATGTCTTCCTGTTCTTCACCAATTAAAAAAAAAGTGTTATAAATTGTAAGTTTTATACACATTTTAATTTTTGGAAAATTATTAAAATGAGGGTAACTAATTGAACGGAAATGAAACTTGTGTCATGAAAAGCTAATTTTTTAAACTTTTATTATGTGTTAAAATAGTTTTTGTGACATAATACATATTTTCGAAAAATATCACGGAAAATGCCAAAATCTTGCTTAATTTCCAATTAACTGAAATTTTAATAACGATTTGGAGCTTTTAAAAGTTGACGGTTGACTCTCTTCTTATATAAAAGATATTTATAAAAATAAAGAAAAATTTCAGAAATAAAGGTAAATTAGTTCAAAGTCAAACCGTTGCCTAGCAACGGAGTAGCTGCAAATTTGCGTTATTTCAAAATCGTCTGCACGTAATTAACAATTATTAAACGTTAAAAAATTAATAAAAAATTAAGGAAAAATGTCACAGATATAAAAATGGTATCATTGAAAAGGTAAAATTTTCAATTTTAAGATGGTACGAGTATAAAAATATTTTTTGGAGATAATTTGCTCCGAACTTACAGCGGAAAAGCGGTTTCGGTTAATTTCTAATTAACTGACTGTTTAATTAACTTTTAGGCTTCGAAAAGTTGACAATACCCTTCCTCTTGTCTTAAATAATAAGTGTGCAAAGTTTGGTTGAAATCGATCCAGTAGTTTAGGAGGAGAAGTGGAACATACACACATACATAGCCACATACCCACAATGACTTTTATTTATATAAAGATAGGCGTGTATTCAAATTAAAATCAAGTGTTGCTTGAATTTCAGAAGATATTCTTACGATTTTTTTCACGTTCAAACTCGCATGGAAATAAGCATGCTTCAGTTTATTTTGAAACTAGCTTAACTGACTCAATAGTCTTGGCAAGCTTCGTATTCGAGTATTTTGACTAGGTAAAAAAGTTTTGCAATTTTTTTAAAAATATACTTCTAAATTTTACATTTTTTTATTATTATTTGCGAGATACTGCAACTAACTCTCCTTTAGATGACCCGCAATTAAATATATTGTTATTTCAGTTTGTATCAATATTTTTACTTAAAAACTGCTTGTATTAGAGATTAAATGAAAATCAATAAAAAAAATATTTGGCCTTGGAAGTTGGTGAGGAAAAACAGAGGCCCCTTACCCAGATAGCAAAGAAAGCTTGTCTAAAAGGTTTTGGGAACCTTGTCGTCGGCAAGGGTAAAGGGTTGTCACAAAGGTTTCCATGACAAGGGTTCAACCTTTCGGCAACGTAGCGGAAAGGTTCGCTAGTCAACAAGAAACAAGTTTTTCTGTAAGGTTTTTAGTAAGATTTCCCCAAGTTTTTATTACAAGCTTGTTTCAGGCTTTCCTCAAGCTTGTTTCAGGCCTTTCAAAAGTTTGTTAAGAGCCCTCCTTCGGTGGATAAAATAGAACCCCCTTCCCCCCTCCGAAGCCGTATTCCTACAGAGGGGTCCACCCCCTTTTTTCACCCCCTCTTCAGAGTCGTAATCCTACAGAGGGGTCCAACCCCCTTTTTTATCTTCCTTCTTCTGACGTCATCTTAGTCCAATTTAGAGTCATCTGGAATGTCAATTAATTAGGAATCTTAATTATTCAAAGCTTAATTATTAATTTCATTAATCTAATTTTTAATTGAACCTACTTGTACGATTTCGTTGTAGATTGCGACAAAACTTCAAATTCCTCCGAGCTAGGGATCGAACCCGCGTTCACAGATTTGGAAGGCAAACGCAATAACCACTATATCAGACGGGGCTGCACAAGATGGGACAGGGGTTCATAAAAACCTTATCTACGTTAATTTTGAGGGAATGGTTTCCGAAACAGGTTGCGCCTAAATGCTTTCTCGGACTTGTCATTCAAAGTTTGTCGGTGAGGTAGTTCATAAAAAGCTTTTCTTTGTAAACCTTTCGGCAATGGTTTCTGAAACGGTTTGCGCGGAAAGGATTTCGCGGATAGCCTATGGAAAGTGAAATGGCAAACTTTCCGCAACCTTCTTTGCTAACTGGGTATATTGCCTGTAGGCCTATACAGTCCCATGTCCATCCAACTGGTGCGGTAACTGTAATGGTTGGAGGAACAGGGACATGGGACGGGTTCTGTTATCCTATACAGGGCCCTGCAAAGTCTATTTGTAATAAAGTACACACAGTGTACTGCTTCCTATTTCATAAAATTATTTCCTACTAACAGTACACGCTTGGCATTGCCCGTGCCATCATGACTTCAACAAAATGAAAAGAAAAATAAACCCGCCCACAATAACATGAAAAAGTTTTGAAAACAATATAAAAACGAAAGACACCCATTATTTTGATTTTTAGGAAAACAGGACCGAGTACCTTAATCCAAAACAATATTTAAAAATTGCAACGTGATAATCATTATTAGACAGAAAGCGAAATATGCGAGACAAAGAAACATGTTAAGACACTGCCGAAAATAATAATCGAAGACATTCAGTTAAAGGTTATGACGTCTCCTGCGTTCTTCGCCGCCAGCCAATGAAATTGCAACAATGCATTCTGGGAACGGAGAATGTCGCTTCGGTGAATGTCTCGCTGGGAAGCTCGCTAGCAAAAAAGACGGAATTAAAAAAACGAAAAAAGGTATTTCATCTGTTCTTGTTTTAAATCCAACAGAAACGTTCCAGTTATAAGCTCAAAAAAATTGAAATTGATAGCGTTATTAGAACGTCGGATGCAAGGATTGTAAGCTATCCAAATGAAAAATTAACATAAAAGTGACTCTTTTTCAAAAATTTCTCAAAATTCAGTATATTACGTTAGAAATTCAAAACCAACTTCATTAGAAAGAAAATTGTTTGTTCTTTCCTATGGTGTATCTATTTTTCTTCCTACGATTATCAAAACTGATTTCATTGAGAAATAAGAGCAAAAAACTACCCAAAACAACACAAAACATTACATAAAAAAATTTCTAGATTAAATTTTAAAATTCGGGCTTCGAGGTGCATTGAGTCACTATTTTGACTACCTGTGTGCCAAATTTCAAGGCTGTAAGTGCGATAGATTCGTCTGGACATCGCATTGCCTTTTTTAAGTATAGATGTATGATCTAAGACGTCACCAGTTGTTGAAATATTGAAGCCATCAATATACGGCAATGACTCCCTGGCTCAGCGGCGAAGTGTCTTACTCATGCTATGTTAGCTGATACAAAACACCGGTGAGAATGTCCTGCGCCAGATGGGCAGAGAGAGTCGATCAGTTGAAGCGGGGCATTCACCGCTGTTCCACACTGGAATATTTGGAACACGGGAAAGAAAAGCTTTCGTCAGTGTGAAAACCCGATGAAAATTAGCATAGCGGAATGGAAGTGTTGGAATTCCGAATAGTTTGAAGTCTGATTGTAATAGCCGGATGGCCTTTTGAGGACCTCGCTGCGAGGCTAGCCGGAAAACAACAGTTCTGCCTAGATTGGGACCCCGCGACGAGGATAGAAAGTCGGAAATCAGCTGGGAGGGGGAGGAGGAGAATTGTGGGAAAGGAGGATTGTGGGAAAGGAGGATTGTAGGGAGGAGAAGTGTGGGGTAGGAAGATTGTGGGGAGGAGCAGTGTGGGGAGTGTGTGATCATCAAAATATGCATATCAATATTATTTTTTTTATTTTGTTCTGAGACGCCATGTTACACCCACGCACATTTCTCCTCCCCGGCCCCCACGGAAGATTTCCGATTTTACTTTCAACATGATCCACCCTCGAAGCGAGGTGCCAATCTAGTCAAATCTTTTGATGTACCGCCTAGCCTCGTTCGAGGTCTCAAATGGGAATCGGCGCATGAAGCGCTGAATTTGATTTCGTTGGAATTCCAGATACCACGAGCCGCAATCCTTTTTTACTTTCTAGCATACGAAGTATACAAAGAGAAAGTATTGTAATCGTCAAAAAAGTCAAACTCGAGATTTTGACGAATCTCCACGTTTCAGACCTCCCTGAGTCCGAAAAACACAATTTGGGAATTATGTCTGTGAGTCTGTGAACACGATTACTCGAAAAGTATTAGAGCTACGGGGATGAAATTTGGTATGTGGTCTTTAAACATAATTTGTAGGTTTCTATCAAATTTTGGACAAAATCCGTCCAAGGGAAGTCTATCTGTCCGCGGTCATGTGAACACTATAACTCAAAAACTTGAATAGCTAGGTGAATAAAATTTGGTACACAGTTTTATCATCATGAATGTAGGTACGTATAAAAGTTTGGGCCAAATCCGTCAAAGGGTTGACTGTCTGTCGGTCTGTATAATCGCATACTTGTAAAAATTATATATCCTAAACCCATTGGCTTAGATTAATAAAAATTGGTATGACGTTTGCTAATATTAATTATAGATATGTGCTCAAATTTCGTTTCAATCCGTTGGAAAAAAGTTGTCCAAATTGCATATTTGGTTCAAAATGCACATTGCGATTGTGTGTTGGCGAGCGTTTCGCTTATTTTACTGAAGTCAGTATAGTTGGCTTTTGACTTTTGCGGTCTACGAAGGAAATTGTAACTTCGGACGCGCTTCGGAAATTATGGCAACCCCTGAATCAAAACCTTTTTCCGACATTCTCTAGATGGAAAGTTGCGTGATATCTGTAGTAAGATTTCGTAGTGAAAAACGATAAATAAAGTTGCGGTACTTCAGAGCGCGTAAAAATTGAGAACATACGCAATTCTTTTTGCAAAATATTAAGTTTTTGGAGATTCATGAATTTGATGTTTCATTGTAAATAACCATTCATAATTTTTTTCTCAAAATAACTAGGCCTTGGGTAAATACCCCAAAAACATTTTCCTACCCACTGGGTGTTTACCCACCCCACATTACTTTTCGTATGCGAGAAAGTTTCGGGGAGGCCACTCCCGCTGGTTCCATCAGTTTTTAAAACTGATGAATGCTTTTTCCTTCCCGTGTTTCAAAATTTCCAGTTAGGAAAACTATGTGAATTGCCCGCTTAATAAGTTCTTTGCCCATGCTCATAAGTGGAGGTGGCACTCATTCATGGGAGGAACCGACAGAGTTTAGGTCGGAAGCCACCAGGGTGCGTGAAAGTCAAAGGCCACGTGGGGGTGTGAACAAAAAATATCCACTTTGTCTCATTCTCTTCAGAAATTGACTAAAATAGCTTTAATTCAAATAAAATAACTTTATTTTATCCATTTACATTTATTTATTTGATATAAGTATTGCTGAAACATTATAATGATATATTTCTTTAAAATATTAAGTAATTTAATCGAATCCGACCCTGTTAGATTTTTTGCGATACTGAAATTCAAATACGCGATCCCTATTTTAAGAAGTTATCGGTAAGATATACTAGTTGGCCCAAGAAATCCCTTTTTCTGCGTGTATTAAGTTTTATTTTTGTTTCTTACTTTTGGATAGTTTCAGTTCTCGGTCAAAAGAGTTGGGCTTCGTCATCAAGCTCTATTACTATTATTTCTTTAAAATATTAAGTAATTTAATGAATCGGCCCTGTTATGAATTTTTTTGACCCGAAATTCAAATACGCGTCCCTATTTTAAGGTTATCGGTAAGATATACTAGTTGTGCAGAAATCCCTTTTTCTGCGTGTATTAAGTTTTATTTTTGTTTCTTACTTTGGATATTTTCGTTCTGGTCAAAAGGGGTTCTTCAGTCATCAGCTCTATTACTATTATTTCTTTTAAATATTAATGTAATTTAATCGAATCCGGCCTTGTTGATTTTTTTGCACCTGAAAATTCAAAATATGCGATCCTATTTAAGAAGCTATCGGTAAGATATACAGTTGGCCCAAAATCCTTTTTCTGCGTGTATTGTTTTATTTTGTTTCTTACTTTTGGATAGTTTCAGTTCTCGTAAAAGCGAGTTAGCTCGTCATCAAGCTCTATTATATTATTTCTTTAAAATATTAAGAATTAATCGAACTCGGCCCTGTTAGATTTTTTTGCGACCCTGAAATTCAAATACCATCCTATTTTAAAGTTATCGGTGATATATGTAGTGCTAAGAAATCCTTTTTCTTGCGTGTATTAAGTTTTCTTTTTTGTTTTTACTTTGGATAGTTAATTCCTCGGACGAAAACGAGTTGGGCTTCGTCATCAAGCTCTATTACTATTATTTCTTTAAAATATTAAGTAACTTAATCGAATCCGGCCCTGTTAGATTTTTTGCGACCCTGAAATTCAAATACGCGATCCATATTTTAAGAAGTCATCGGTAAGATATAGTTGCCCAAGAAATCCCTTTTTCTGCGTGTATTAAGTTTTCTTTTTGTTTCTTACTTTTGGATAATTTCAGTTCTCGGTCAAAAGCGAGTTGGGCTTCGTCATCAAGCTCTGTTCTTGGGGCTGTGCGCTCTGTTCATGTGTGTCGTGGGAGATCAGAAGCACATCTACGCCAGCAAGAAGGAGTGCGACAGGTACTCCTTAGATGCCGTCTATCATGAGAGGTTCAAGCCTATCACTGAAAATATATTTAAAGGTGAGTATGAGTTATAGTCAGAAAATATTCAAAAGCCTTTTTACTTTCTCGTATACGAAGTACACAAAGAGAAAGTATTGTAATCGTCAAAAAAATCGAACTCGAGATTTTGACGAATCTCCACGTTTTAGACCTTCCTGAGTCCGAAAAACACAATTTTAGAATTATGTTTGTCTATGAACACGATAACTCGAAAACTATTAGAGCTACGGGGATGAAATTTGGTATGTGATCTTGACACATAATTTGTAGGTTTCTGTCAAATTTTGGACAAAATCCGTCTACAGGAAGTCTGTCTGTCTGTACACTTTCATATGAACACTATAACTCAAAATTTGAATAGCTAGATAGATAAAATTTGGTACACAGTTTTATCGTCATGAATGTAGGTCCTTATAAAAGGTTGGGCCAAATCCGTCAAAGGGTTGACTGTCTGTCGGTCTGTATAATCGCATACTTTTGAACGCCATGACTCTTTAAGATAATGACTTAGATATATGAAATTTGGTTTGTGGCCTTCTAACCTTAATTGTAGATTTGTGTCTAATTTTCGTTTCAATTTGTTAAAAAAAAGTTGTTCAAATTGCATATTTGGTTCAAAATGCACATTGCGACTGTGTGTTGGCGAGAGTTTCGCTTATTTTACTCAAGTTTGTATGGTTGGCTTTTGACCTTGGCGGTATACGAAGGAAATTGTAGCGAGCCGCAAACACGCGTTCGGAAATGATGGCAACCCCTAAAACGAAACTTCGTTCTGACATTTTCCAAATGCACGCCTGTGATTAACCAGAGGTATGGTGAAATCTTGTGTGATATCTGTAGTAAAATTTCGTACGCAAAAACGTTAAATAAAGTTGTGGTACCTCAGCGCGCGTAAAAATTGCGAACATACGCATTTTTTTTTTTTTTGCAAAATATTAAGTTTTTGGAAATTCATAAATTTTATATGTTTCATTGTAAATCACCATTCATATTTTTTCTCTCAAAATAACCAGGCCTTGGGTAAATACCCAAAACTATTTACCTACCTACTGCTGGTTTTCCAGTGGTATTGCCGATTCGGAGCTATTTTTATATCGATAAAACTTACTGAAACTTATTATGTCATTCAACCTTCTAATAACAAAGTTAATTAGTTTCGTATTGTACTGAAACAGTGTTAAATGAATCTAACTTTCTTGTCACAGAAAAATTCTGTATGAGGAATATCCAAGTTTATTAAGTTGCGCGCTATGCGAACCCCGTGGTGAAGGTAGGCTGTCACAAATTCGAGCTGTATGAGGAATATCCAAGTTTATTAAGTAGCGCGCTATGTGAACCTCGTGGTGAAGGTAGGCTGCCACAAATTTTGCTACTGTTTTAAATTTGTTACTTGGAAGCCTTGTTATCAAAATGCCATGTTGTAAGACGGTTGACAGTACTATAAAGCTTTATTAATATACTGATTTCATAACACTGAAATATGATGTCTTGCATAACTTCGAAAACATTGAGAGTTGAATTTTAAAAATGTACAACGCTGGATCAGATGAATTGTACTGTAACAAAACAAATCGCATACCCAGGCGAAACTGTCACAACTTAAACCAGCGGGAGTGGTCTCCCCTAAACTTTCTCGTATACTTCCCCAAAAAGGTGCTGTTTCCCCTTTGATAGAAACCTACAAATTATGCGTAAAGACCACATATCAAATTTCATCCCCGTAGCTCTAATAGTTTTCGAATTATCGTGTTCGCAGACACACAGACAGACGTGATTCCAAAATTGTGTTTTTCGGACTCAGGGAGGTCTAAAACGTGGAGATTCGTCAAAATCTCGAGTTCGAATTTTTTGACGATTACAATATTTCTCTTTGTATACTTCGTATACGAGAAAGTAAAAAAGGGTACACATTGAGTTAAAGCTACAGTAAACCCCTGAAAATATAGAAACCAATGTAAATAAGCCAATACTTGGAGCGCTTTAGCATCAAATATCGCAGAGATTTTATGACATAATTTGTGAATTGTATTTGTGTTGTGACAGCATTCGTATAGGGGTGAGAAATGTTGAAATCTTTCCGGTGACTTTCCCATCGA
>BGPR01029534.1:0-14851 GCA_013235015.1 Araneus ventricosus | reverse complement strand
AAAAATCAAAGTTAACTTTTTAAGGCCTTCCATTCCAATGGATTTCAAATTCGTTTGAATTCCAACAGCTCTCTCTATATGCGTCAATATTCATCGAGATTTCACATTGACGAAAGGTTTTGCCTTCTCGTGTTCCAAAAATCATGGAGTGGAACAGCGGTGAATGTCCCGCTTTAGAAATGAAGCAGGAAGACCGATTAACCACTACAAAGACCATTGAACTAAAAAGCTTCATATATTTTACACAACATACGAGTAAATAAATACAGCATACTTATTTACAAAAACTTACGGAAAATTTACTATATTATTTCTCGAAAAGTTGGCAGGAATAACTTTTATCATTTAATCCGCCATCATTCTTTCTGAATACAATATCCGTGCGTTGTTTTTCGGTTTGATCTGCCGCGCGTGCACCAAGAAAGCTGAGGGCGACAATAATAGTCATTTTGCTCCAAAACGTTTAGTGTGTCAAGTTTTCGTATAAAAGCAAACTATTTGTGGATTTTTCCCTTTATTTGTATAAATAACGTCAGTGGCATAGCAACAGCATATCAAGCCAGTATGAGCTCGGAAGTATTTTTTCTTTAAAGGTGGCTTCAAAAAGTGAAATAAACCATTAATATTTGTCTCATCAGCTACTCCCAAGACTGACACCCTGTGCATCTAAGTTTCCTACTTGCCCATCTTTCCATATTTAATATCACTATATCAATTCCCCTTTTCTTCCTAAAGGGAAATGTGCCCCATCCAATATCGAAAATTGCTGTCATTCCCGTTGTTTTTCTTTCGCGGCCCGACTGCACTTTCGTCTCTTCTATCGGGTCGGCGTTATTTGGGCAGAGAAGGTTGGGCACTTTCAGGTGCCCTTTCACTGTTTTTCTGCTCATTTTACTCGCAGTTATTGCAATAAATGGGCATATACTTTCGAAATGGAATACACGCCCAATTTGACATATGATTCGCTCAGAAGACAAAGCGGATAAGTCAATTTTTTTAAGTCTTCTGGTTTTTGTAAATTTTGATGGAATCAATAACATTATTTTTAGTTATTAAAAGATTCACTGGTTGCTTCATTAGAAGACTTAATATACTATCACTAAACAAATTAATAACCCAAATATTTTTTAAAATTATTGCATTAAAAGAGATGAAGTTTCTCAGTTTTTTTTCTGGACTTATCCTCATTGGCTTCTGAACGAGTCATATATTTTTTTCCGTGGCACCTATTTTAAGAGAAAAGTTGATATGATACACTTGGACAGAGACGCTTCATGTAATGGAATTGTGCTGTCACATTTGTTCCTGGACTTCGCAGTGATGCATATATATTAGCGTGACTAACATTTTTTGCATTTTTAACTCTCTCATACCGAGCGAGGAGGTCCGGGGCGGTATAGAAATTTTCCCTTAACATCGGCGAAAGCCGGTCTGAGGCGGTTGACTTCTCCTGAGGGGAGGTGAGTTTCTGAGATCGCTTAGGAGATAAGCGTGTTAAGGGTTCCAATTATCCTTGCCCACCACAGCCCATTTCCTTGCGCCTTAAGAGAAGGTTACAGCAGGGGTGGGGTGGTGGAGTAAATGACCGCCCAGGTTGGGAGAGTCCAATTCATGTCTTAGTCTCCCAAAATAGTCCGGGTTTAAAGGAGCTAGAAGAAAAAAGTGGCCTTGGGATTAAAGAGTTAAAGTGACATTTGAATAGCTTAATGTTTAGTTAATAAACTAATTTGCTGTTTTATTTGAATCAGATGAATATTTTAATTAGTTTTAATAAAAAATTCAATCGAAATCAATTCTTCAGTTACTTTCCCTGCATGCCTTGCATTTATAATGATTGTCTCAAATGCGACCAAATGATATTGTAGTTTAGGCATAAAATTAATATCTATGCGCGGAATTACTTTCTTATCAATTTACAAAAAATAAGTTACAATTAAAATTTTAAAAATAAGCATAAAAGAATGCTGGTTGTTAGAATTAGTAAAAATGAAGGGAAAATAAAATCAATTCATCTTGCTTTGTTTCCAGCTATAAAAATCAACAATTTTCACCTGAAATCATTTCAACTGCATGCAACCTAACCCAACCTATCCCCGAAGAAAATATTTAAATATTTTCAGTGTTCAAACGTACAGTTCAAACCCTGGTGCAATTACAGGAATTTCCAAAGTGAAATATATATATATATATATATATATATATGGTTGTGGCAACATGTGATGTCAATATGCATGGCGGGCTATATTGAAAGAGATGAATTCTGGTAAGTTTAAGAGGAGACACAGATTAGTTTATGTTTAATGTAAAGTATGGGTACCTTATTGAATTATATATTTACTGTCTTTAGAGCAATATCTTAGTGCAATATAATGATATTTACATATTTTATCCTGATTTTTAGTCATTTATATATAGTCATGCTTTATAGTTAGGGTTAGTATAAGACTCTTCTTTCTAAATTCTTTCATTTTAGGGTAAATTACCCTGTCTGTTTTTTCAACAACAATAGTAACAGGGATGGTTTGTACAACAAAATTAATTTAACCTGGCTAAAGCTTGTCCACAGCCAAGCTGCTTTTTTCTTTGTTGAAAACTCCATTTACTTGGATTGCCTATTTCATTATTTTTATTAACAACAGTGTTCTTTCACTTGTTGACATATAATGTTTAAACTTGATATTTGTTTATGGTATCATTAGTAATTTCAATTTAATAGATTTTATTTATAAGTGATGTATTGTTCAAATAATGACTATTTGATATAGGATTTAATTCTTGTTTATTTCTGTATGTTTGTATATTGGTTTTATTTGGATTTAGATTATATATATATATATATATAATATATATTGAAAAAGGCAATCCAAGTATATGGAGTTTTCAACAATTAAATTAGTTGCTTGGCTGTGGACAATCTTTAGCCAGGTTAAATCAATTTTGCTGCAAAAACTATCCCTGTTACTAAAGTTGTTGAAAAAACAGACAGGGTAATTTACCCTAAAATGAAAGAATTTAGAAAGAAAAATCATACTCTAACCCTAACAATAAAGCAACACTATATGGAAAGTACTAAAATTAAATATATGTAATACAACAATATATTGCACTATTATATTGGACTAAAAACAATAAATACATCATTCAATAAAATATCCATACTTATTCATTAAGAATTATAGAATCAGTGTCTCTACCCTTCCTTACCAGTATTCCACATTTTTAATCTAAACCGCCACTTAGTGTGGCTTCACAGATTGCCAAAGCTAGATTTCTAGCTATGATTCAACATAAATTGACTAAATAATATAATTAATTATGATATTAAAGAATTAGTATGATACCTATATATATATATATATATATATATAAAAGAAGAAAAACATAATAGAAAAACAATAAAATGTATAAATTTTTATATTTTAGCAATTCACAATGAAAAATTGAAAAAGACAACCCAGAATTGAAATTCCAACAATCAAATGCCAATAGATCTTAGGAATCGATTTATGTCGCATTAATCTAGATTTGTGGCACAAACCCTCTGCGAAGGCCAATTGCTGGAAAAACAAAAAGTAGGGGAATAAATCTCCAAAATCTTTCAAGATTAGAAACGAGAAAGTATATAAGTTAAAGCATACGAATTCAATAGTCTTAATTATTATTATGACATGAGCATTATCCAAAAGACAGTTCCGCATTTAAAGTGAAAATATTATTTCTAAATTAAGCTATTAATACTATACTAAACATCATTAAAAAATTTAACTATAAATTTAAATTAAACCTTTTATAAAAAATATATATTATTTTGGAAATGTACTTAAAAATAAAAATCTGATGCAATCTTATTCTTAATCTAGTGTCGCCATCTACCTATGTAGTGAAATACTAATAAAAATGGAACATATATATATATATTCCATTACATCTATATGAAGGTGTTCTGTGATATTTTCAAATGGAAATAAAATTATTGATATTCTGTAAACGATTGTGTTCCTTTAAGCTGTCGGGTTTTTGTTATAAGGCAGGGATTCTAAAAGTATGAATCACAACCCAAAACTGGATAATACACAATCATTTTGGGAAAGAACAAAGAATATCCTGCAGATTCTTCGTTATTTCTAAGTTTCCCTGTTTCCCGGGCTAGGATTCGAAATCTTATGGATTTCATTTACGAGAATGAGGAACGTCTTTTCAAATCATTATGATAAATTAAATATTTATTTTATGTTTTTATGTTTTATTGTTATTTCTTATATGTCCATTTGTTATTTATTACGTTTGTTTAAATTCTTGTTCACTGTTATTCTGAATTCAAAATTGTTAAAAAAATCTAGGATTGCAATTTGTTTCTTTTTTATTTTTTATAAAGTTCCACGTATATCCACCCAACCGACATGGAGCCGTCGTGGCTCCTAGTTCGGGTGTATACTGTGGTGATAAAGATAAAGTATTTGTAGGTAAAAATTACCAAAAAAATTATTTGAAGTACAAAAAAAATTTCATCATAATTAAACAACATTGATTTTTTTATAAAATCTCAAATATTTTTTTATTTATCGTCAATTTTCCTTCATTTCCTTATTTCTTGCAAATTCGAAAATTAAAAGACAGAGATGAAAAGCGTTTGAAATACTGCTTCCATCGTCTTTAAAACTGCAATTTTCGACTTTCCCTCCTTCAGTTGAACCCCGAAGGGAATAAAAACACAGAATTGTAATAAATTGCTGCGTGTATCATAGTAATCTGTTGTAAAAAAATTGACATGGAGAAATCAGAATATTTTGCGAAATGATGCATCAAGAATAAACGCAACAAATTACTGATAGCTAATGAATGTTTTCTACTGATTACACACGAGAACGTCTCAGAAGTGGCAGGCTGCTAAAAGCGAGGCAAAATATTTATTTATTTATTTATTTAAAGAAAAGCACACTACAGAGAAAACTCCATTTACAGAGTGCTGACAAGCACACAAAGAACAAAAGTCACAATGAGTAAATAAAAAATATGCCTTACAGAGAATACACAAAATCATAAAACTTATGCAAACGTATATATAATTAAAAACGAAAACACATAATCACAAAACTTTAAGACACACTATGACACCAAAAGCCGTATTTTTTTTTTAATTTAAAGTTCATTTCCAAAAAGTAAGGGTCAAAAAGTCAAAACACGCAAACACCGAGTCTAATGAAAAACACACCAGGAGTTTGAAAGTTTAAAAACGTAAATACACATTTGAGATTTAAAAAAAAAATGCAACACTTAAGATAAAAATAAATCAAACACGGCGCCAAAAAAACTGGTGGAATACATAAGAACACGGAAAATCAAATAGCATAAAAATCTAAAATGTTGTAGTAAGGCAAAATAAAACATATCATGTATTTAAAAGATGCAAACATTTCGACTTAAAAGCACCTAGAGACATATGATGAATAAATAAAACAACTTGAAATGGAATGCAACAAAGGATGAATTCGAAATATATAGCTTTCTTGACTCATCCATAATGCACATTACGAGAAAATATTAAAACGATGTGATTCAAATAATATCTAAAATTATAAGATTTTCATTTCTTGGAAAGCATGATCAAAGGAGATGGAAATATTCGCATCACTTAGATACAAAGGAAAATTATTCTTAATCCAGGATTTTTAAAGCTCGTGCCTTGAAATATTTCTACAAAGAGTTCAAAGCGTGGTCGTTCCAGAACGGCTCAGCCGTTACTAAATCTTTCTTGCTAATTTGATATTGCATTTTCCTCTTGAATTATTCTAGAAATTTATTGTAAATGACGAAGTATTTTAGAAATTAAAATAGCAATTTATTCTTCACACAAGCATAATTTATGACAAAAAGAAAAGCAATTCAGTCGGAGGTAAATACTAAGTGGAGCATAAAATTGTAGAAAAAGTATAAAAGGTGCAGTCATTCTGTAAGTAATATTATTTAGCAAATTATATACGGACTTCGTTGTCACTTAACCTAGCCTAAAATTGACACGGCCAACTTAGCACCAACTTTAAAATTAATTGTTAACGCAGTCATCAACATTTTAACGCTTCACTGCGTACTGTATCAAATTTGACGCATAATTTATTTTTCATGTTAATAATGAATAGAAAAGTTTTTGTGCACTCATACACGCTGTATCATATTAGAAACATCGTAAGAGCCCGGATAATAATCTTTCGTTCCATTTCCCACGGGCAGCACAGGTCCTATTGATAAGTCGGTTATTCAATTCCTGATACACCTATTGACATATTTACGCAGTTTTTAGCATTTTAAACAAGTCTTGCATCTTTGATGGTTCCAAGAATTGCTTCTACAGGTATTTGCCATCTGATATTACTTTTAAAATATGTTTTTTGTTTTATAAAAAAACGAAATATAGTGATTTGATGCATTCATTAAATTCACTTTAATAATATCACAATTCAATTTTGATTTTCTTGTGTATTTTTTTTTTGTTGTTGTTATATGTGAACTTCCCGTGCCAAAAACATTTTTTATTTTGAAATTTAAAAAATCGTGCATTGAGGGGTTATACTTACATACGTACAGAATACGGGATGAGAAGAATTAAATAATCCTTTTCAAAGCCCTTATTGTGAATCTCATTGATACAGAATCTATAATATAAAGCAGAAAATACATGTATCTGTCTGTCTGTCGGTCACAAGAACTCCTCCTAAACAGTGAACCGTAGCGACATGAAATTTGCACACGACACTCTAGAGAACATTTCTAGATCAACGGTGATATTTTGAACTTCCAGAGTTAATTAGTTCTTAAGATATTTAATTAACTAACTAAAATTAGCCGCTGTTAAGCCTAATGTTTAGACGTTTTTGCCAATAACTTCTGAAATATTTATTAGACAACAATTATTTTTATGCCATTTTAAACAGCTGAAAATTATCTTTTTAATGATATTAATTCCATTGCGATGAAGTGTTTTCTCTGATTGTTATAAAGGTTTTAAAAATAATTTTAACGCAATTTCTAACAATACTTTTTATCCTTATAGAAATAAATTCAAGCCAAATTACTGTTTCGCGAAGCGGGCTTTTGCCAGTGTTAAAGTTAATATAAGAAAATATTGCTTTCTTTCAGAATAAACAACAAAGTAGACTTTTCACTTCTAGTTCCCGGTTGTCGTAGCATTAACAGCTTTTAATACGGTTGCACAGTGATCCAATGGTGTTAGTGAATTATTCTCTCGATGTTTTGTTTAATTTTCGCAAATTTAATCTGATCCTAATGAGCGTGTGCTAAACCTTCAAGGCTACTTAGTCAGGTTCCTATCGTAGGAAGAGGAAAAAGGGAAAGGAAAAAAAGATGTTATAACGGTCTATCTGTCGCGAGAACTCCTCTTAAATGGCGAATAGTCTTGACATGAAATTTCCACATGCCATTCTGGGGTCCGCTCCTAGATTAATTCTACTTTTTCAAACTTTCAAAATAATTACTTCCTAAGATATTTAAATAAATAACGGAAATTAAACCAATTTTCGTCGGTTTATCTCAGTGTTTCGTCAATAATTTCAGAAAAAATATATTGCACTTAGATTATTTACAGTTTTAGAAAATTATCTTTTTAATGATTTCAAATTAAATTTTATTTGTTCTTTTTTTAATTTAATAAACATTTCAAATTTATTTCACACACAATTTTTAACAATGCTTTCTGTTATTGTAATAAAATTCAAACCATTGATCGTTTTATCAAATCCTTCATTCCGGTATTTTTACCATTGTGAAAGTTATGATAAAAATATTGTTTTCTTTGAATATGAACAGAAAGGCAGAAATTTTATTTAGCTTTTATTTCGTAGCATATATCTGTTTCAGCATGTTTGCACCACAACACAATGATGTTAATTACTCCCTTTCCGCGGTGCTTCATTTAATTTTACAAATTTTATAATTATCATAATGAGTGTGTAAAATCCTTCAAGATTGTTGATCCCACTTCCTACCGGAGGGAGAGGGCCTAAGGTGAAAAAGAAACAACAATATGAGGTTTTTTCCCCGGTCAGTGACAAAAACATTAAAGATAAGAGAATTGTCCGGATAATGGCAAAAAAAAAATCTTTGGGAGGCTGTCTCTGCAAAACTGCCGCTAGGATTGAGGGGCATAGACTTACTTACCTTTCTCAACTGTGACTTTCTGTGTCTAAAGTTGTTCTATGTGACTAAAGTAGCTCTATGTGACTTTGACCTATGCTCTATGACCTTTCTCAGTTAAATGAAACTAAATCCAACTCAACTCAAGTAAATCGATGGAAAGGACAGCTCAATTAAATCAACAATTGTTAATAATAATTAATCAAGGACAGTTAATTAATCGATTACTCAACTGTGACTAAAGTAGCTCTATGTGACTTTGACCTATGAACTATGCTCTATGACCTTTCTCTTAAATGAATTAATCTGAATGAATTAATTATTGATCTGTTAAAATCCAGTTAATATACTGCTCACAACCGATGCATTCGCGCGCGTCGTCGCTGGACGTCATCAAAATTCTTCGTGATTTTCGCCAATTTTGAAAATCGACTATGGCTAAACCATAATTACAAATTCTAAAATTATTTTTGCAATCTTCAATGTCTACCTTTCTCTGTTACATGAATCTAAAATCAACTCTCTATGTTATTTGGTAGAGGAGCTATAAGCAATTAACTTTACCATGAAATTCGACGTAATTCAACAATTCTTGAGTAATATTTCGCGTGAACTTAAGATCGATGAATAAATTGCCAAATGTAATTGGATAGTCTGCATGCGCGAGTGAAAATTTTTAGTGATTTTCACCAACTTTGAAGCTCGATTGTGACTAAACTGTAATTCCAAATTCTAAAATTATTTTTGCAATCTTCAGTGTCAACCTTTCTCTGTTAAATGAATCGAAAACTCTCTATGTTATTTGGTTGCGGAGCTACAAACGTTTAAAAATACAACGAGAAGCGTCATAATTTTTTCCTTTCCCGAAACACCATTAGACCACTATGAAGAGACGTAAGTCTACGTCAAAATACAAGATATGAAACAGTTTCTGCTGTTGCCGTAGCAATGATGTGGAGGGGGAAAATGGAATACGAAGGACTACGAGATTCTTGCCTGGTGATTCAAACTAAGGAGAGAAAAAGAAGGGTGTTTCACTGCTGGTTCAAAGGGTCAGTTGAGTAACGAAAATTAACAAAGACGAAAAGCATTTTTAGTAAATTGAAAATGTTATAAGTAGTTGGACTTGAAAATATTTTTTATCCCGAGCTACGCCGGGCATATCAGCTAGTATTCTATATAAAAGTAAAAGAAAGAGCGAAAAGTTAAGTAAACATTTAATGAAACTGGATCTTAGAACACAGCATCGCTAAAGTTACATTTAAAGTAAGAAAATAAAAGTCAGTCGGCGCTAATAGCACTCACAAGCCATCAGTCTTGAATCTTTGAACCGAACATCTCTGCAGAGAAACCACATTGAGTGTTCTCCTTTCGACTCTCTAGTGTACTAACAAGCAATGACGTTGCACCGATGTGATATGTGTGTTGTCGGGAAGCAGGACTTCACCGTGTGTCTTTTAAATTATTTATTTTTCACAAGAAGACACATAACAAGTTGGACATCACATAAACACATTACAAAACATTTAAAACACATCGATTAATAGACACCGAGCGAAAACATTATTTGGGAAAAACTTCAATCATGGCAGGGTGCCATTTCGCTTCCTTCCATCACCACACCGGTCTCACTCCCAATCCAATGTCTCTTCTTGTTCTTTCGTCCGCCATGGGGCGGGGAGGTTCGTTCTCACAACAACACTTCCCCGAAGTTGGAAATCGGACACTCCCTGCAAGCTCGGTCGGCATTAGGGTTGCTATATTGGCCTTCTTAAGGCCAAATTATGGATATTTGGTCTTTTTCAAAGCCCTTGGCCTTAAGGCTGTCTTCGCGAAAAAATGAAGCGAAGGGCTCCACCGAACCCATCTTTTGGGGTAGAAAAAATTTGCTGATGATTACAAAATTTCATATGATTGTTACAGAAATATTATTCTACAATTAGTTGAAAGCCGTTTCTGTATAAAAATTATACGAAGGTCAAAATAAATACGCAAAGATGGATACAATTAATAATTACGAATGTATATTTCTTTTAGGAAAAAAACGTTTAACTACTTTGAAACTCTGTGGAGACATACAAAGTACTTTTTACCCCAATATATTGCAGTATTTTGTTTGCATTGATACTTCATTATAATTATAAACCGAATAAATATATTGAAATCATTAAAATACTCTTTTTGTTCGCTAGAGGGCACTGCATCTGATTCAGTCGAATCAGCGAAGAAGTGAAATTTTCAGGTTTGGCGGTTTTTTCACTTGACGGTTTGATACCTACTAGATTTCCCTTCGCCAATTTAAAATATAGAAACCCTGTTTAACCACATGGGGTCAACGCTGAAAAGGGACTTGCTTTTTTCTGGGATGTGTATGCTTGAGAGTAATTGATCCTGGTTTCATTGTTGTGAAAAAGGGCTTCTGTTTGTATTTACGTGGGTCTCCACACCACACCTCAGCCACAACCGTCGGTTGTGTCTCAGCGCGATTTTATTGGCTATTATTGAAACAATATTTGTTAGATAATTTGATATATTCCGAAATGTAATTAATAACTCGTACGCAGTTATACAATTAAGAGCTAAGGTAATTTTAGTTTTCCCTGTTGATGTGACTTTCAAATAAAAACTGAGCTAGTTCCAATCAGTTGCACTCTCATATAATGCAATAATTCATTTTAGAAAAATGTAGTATAATTTCTTCTATTATTATTCAGGATGTTAACAATTTTATTACTTTTTATTCAAATTCAACGAATATTACATACAAAATTATTACTTAGGTCGTTAAAAATTGTGATAGACTCTCAATCGTCAAAATTAAGCGTACTCAAATAGTTTTTCCTATTTAAGAAATATTATTTTGACAATAGGATACTTATTGGAGTTATACATTTTTTGAACTTCAACCCGAGATAGGAGGAGCGATGACGTGCCGCGTATGTGTACTCATATGGAATCAAAATTTGATTAAATTAATCAATTGACAAATTAATTTTGAAAACATCAAAACACTGTACTGTCATCGATAGTACAAAATTTTAAATCTCTTAATTCAGTCGTAGGTTAAAAGGAAGAAGCTGGTACGGTTAGTACATCTGAAATAGGAATGGCAGTTCTTTGTCATCTGCATCTGTTAGGAGATAAATGCAATATAGTCCATAATATAACTTCGAAACTCCTTGAATCCTCGTTCATCCAGAAATTCAGTTTGACTCTTATTGTATTAACTGTTTTATTAGTTTAGTTTATTTAATATATTTGCGTTCCATTTTGAAACAACAGGAGGGCCACATCGGGACGCTTCTGAACCGTGGTCAGATGACGAAGACGATACCTGGGCCGATACCTTCCTCTCCGAACTTCAGCACCACATCAATGATAGGACGTTTGACCATTGATTCGTTCGTTGACCAGATTACACTAGGTTCACATATATTGCGGTTCTTAGATGGAATCAGGTTTCGAATCTGGTACCATCCGGCCCAGAAGCCGAGCCTCTACCACCAGGCCACCTCGGGTTCTGTTTTTTTTAAAGGAAGTAACAAAAAAATTTACAAAGTAGCTTTAAAAAAATTCACTTTAAAAGGTTCCTTTATCCCAACTTTTCTAACATATGAAATATTGACACTCAAATGTTATAATTGCAGATTATTCTATCGAAAATAAATCACAATGAAAACATGTTGCTCATGCTTTTTGCACGTATCCTGATTTTTTATCAAGATTTTTGATTACTTACTTTGTTCTTTGCTTTTTTTTAATTTAGATCTATTTGTATCTTTTACCTTGAGTTGTTTCATTTTTGCAAAGATGGAATTTTTTAAATGTATTTTTCATTCACTCACTGGCGTGCTAAAGTTTTAAAATTTTGCACACTTATGTGCTCTCGATGATACTACATTGTTTTAATATTTTCAGGACTTAAATATCACTTAACTGATTAATTTAATTACATTTTTTCCATACGAATGACGCCACGCGGTGGAAAATTCCAGAAAATATTGATTTCAAGATTGCATAATATTCATAATTATGAATTATAAACTAAAGGGGAAGACCAAAGGAAGCAACAGAGGGTGAAATAATTCTGAAATTTGAAGCGAATCGAGAAGTTAGACCATTTAAACTGCATTAAAAATTTAGAATTTTTATAATCTTATGAAATATTTTTATTAATCATCAAATCAACGCATTTTTAATTATGGAATTCTTGTAATATTCTCATTTACTTGTTATAAAACTCCACTAGTCAATTTTATGAAGAAAAAAAAAACTTACTGAATTATGCTTAAACTTTTACATAATGTGGTTAATTTCTACTGAAAAATAACTAATCGGGAATATCAGTATATAATATCAGATATCATTTCAGTCATCAGTATATAATATCAGAGTAGAAGTATCAGTACCGTCCTGCCTGTAAATCCCGTATTGCCGTCTGATTTTTTTTTTTTTTAACGTAGGACTACGTTTCTCCCATTGGGGTCTCAGGAAGGAATTTGATTCACATGCCAAAACGACACAAAAAACGTTATGTGGGAGATCCTCTATATCTCGATAAATGCATATGTTAAAACGTAACTGATGTCTTATTTTAGAGATAAAGGGTAGCAACAGAAGTTAGAAAAAAAAATTGAAAATCGGATTGTAGTTTTGCGACTAGTGAGTCGCAAAGTTGGGCAAAAATACGCATGAATTGGTGATGCGATCCTCTATATCTCGGTAACTACATATGTTGAAAACATAACTAATGTCTTATTTTAGTTCGATGAAGAGTTTCATATAGTTAAAGATGTTCCAATTATTGTCATGGGTGACTTTAATGTAGATGTCAAAAGGAATTAGAAAGCATTCGGTTTCATGAAGAAGCATTTAGATTTGAACATGGTGCCAACAAATTATCCTAATATTCTGGGAAATTCATATAATGATTCAACTTTTACAAGAAACATTAGTCTCGAATTATTAAATTATGCATGTTACTTTTCATATCATCGAACGATCCTACACACAATTGTAACATATCCACGCACGATTAAAGAATTCAAAACAAAAGAATTGACATTGTAATATATTTTATGAAGAAATAAAACAATTTTCATTGTAACCTTAGTTTCATTTTATTTCGCCAATTTAACATACATTAGCATTTCAGAAAAACCAAAGAGAATTGAGAGTAACTTCGAGAAATAAAAGAAAATAGAGTGTAACTTCGAGAAACAAAAGAGAATCACGAGTAACTTCGAGAAACAAAAGACTATCGCGAGTAACTTCGAGAAACAAAAGACTATCGCGAGTAACAAATAGAAACCGAGAAACAAAAGAGTCACGCGAGTAAAGTAGTCCTACGCCTTTAACATCAGCGGCTGTTTGAAAAATACAGTTTCTTGTCATTTTTTTTTGTCCCGACTTGAAAACATTTCCTATTTTTTACTTATCCGTAATCAACAATACTAAATAGAAACTTAAGTAGATTTAATTTTATTAAAAATAACTTCTGAAAAATCCTTTATCTCAAATTTTAATTCGTATGAAATGTCACTCCAGTTTTGAAAACATAGATGAATCTGTCTAAAAAAATTAGTGGAAAAATATATTGTTTATATTTTCGCCTTCATTCTGATCTTTCTTTTAAAACTTTTTTCTGTATTTATACTGGCGGGAACCTTATGTTTTAGATACTTAAGCTATGACCCGGAGAAAAAAAATAATTAGATAAATAACACTTTTAGCAACTTTTGAAAGAAAAAATTTAAAAAGTATTTTGATGTAATAGAGTTGGATGATGTGTGGCTAAGAATATATAACCATGAGCTGTGTAAGTGTTTGAACTATACTTATGTTATTAAATTTATAAAATTACACAGGATAGGATGGGCAGGTCATATTATTTGTGTGCCAATTAAGTGCACACCTAAAAAGGTCTTTATTGCAAAACCAATAGATATGCGTCATTCGTCATAACTAGCCACGCGCCTTATAGACGTGAAACTTTCCTCCACCTCTCCAACGTCTAAATTATTTAGGGTTGAAGTTAAAAAAATATATTCTCTATAGTCAAAATAATCTTTTTTAACATGAGGAAAACCTATTAGAGTATGATAACTTTTGATTTTACGTTCATCGCATTGATTAATATTATAATTATTATGATTTAATATACATAACTGGATAAAACTTTGCAATATGGAAGTTACTCCAAAATGTTCATATAGAGATATAAGTGCTTTCGCAAAATATTACAGAAGAAAATTGTGATACTATATTAGCATGAACTTCAAATTTTAATGGAATAATTCTCTAACACATTGTCAAGTATTCTATAAATTATATAAGTTTCGTATTATTTCGTGGAAAAATTTGTATATTATAAGCAAAAAAAAAAAAAAAATGCGAAAAAATATGGGATTTTTAAGAAAAACCATTAGTTAGCAAGTTTATTTACCAGAATAAACTTGCTATTTTTACAAAAATCCATGTAAGCAATGTGCACAGCAAATTAAACCATTGAAGAAATTTGTAAACCATTATCAGCCTTCTTATTTTGAAAGCCTAATTTTACAATATTTTCATAGTTTTAAAACATATGCAGTTGAAAAATAACATTAAAAAAATATATATAAGTTATTTTTCAAAAAAATGTCTCCGAGCACAGTCGGATACCTTAAATGCCCTCGTGACCGAATTTTCACAGTAAAATATG
>BGPR01029533.1:0-19227 GCA_013235015.1 Araneus ventricosus | reverse complement strand
AGTGGCACCTTCAAAAAGTTTACCATCCGTGTTCTCTTTAATTTTTTTCCATTTTATATGTTTAATTTTAATTTGTTATATTTTTTATTGAAGCATGATTTTTGTTATTTGATTGTATCTTAATTAGTTAGTTGAATATAGATAATATTGTTAATGCAATCACTGGATGATGCTTCGTTGCGCGTTAAAGGTATATTGTTATTGCTATTGTTTACATCTTCCCTATCTTCTGTAATTTCTTTTTTTGTATAATTAAAATATCTTTCTTTTTGTATTTTATTGGAACTTGCTAGATTTTTGCGCCTTTCAGTTCAATGCAAAGTCTCATTTTTAATAGATCATGTTAAATTATTTCACTTGTATTTGTAATTCAATGTTGTTCTTTTTTCTATTGCAACATTATAAATATATACCAAATGTAATGATATAACTAGACAGAAATACACTTACAATACTTCGAAAAGAAATTTTATCCTGTATGAAGATCTAAATTCTGCTTACCAAAAATTAAATAAAAACGAATATCATCACTTCTAACGGGAAATGATACTCGTTTTATCGGATCTGTTATCATTGAAATTTATTTTTGAACATCTGGACCAGAGATTCCCAATCTGGGGTACGCGTACCCCTGGGGTTCGAGAAGGACCATATGAGTTTATTCGAAATCAAAGTAGTTAATGGCGGAAGCAAAAACACAAGAGATTAAAAAAGTTAGAGAATTTTGTTTCTCCAAGTGAATTCTTGCTATTTAATAACTACATCGCTTGAATAGTTGATTAATACGAAGTTTAATTTTTAGCCATCCTTATACGTTAAAACGAAATAATTACAATATTGGCTTCATTTGCTTTGGTGTTCAACTAATACTGCTGTAAAAATGGAATAAAATGGAAAATCAAAAATAAGTTCTGCAAATGTTATTAATTAGAGTCGTTTCACTTTTATGTTAACTTAAACTAACCTTAACATTATTGATAAAACCCTTTTCGCATAGATAGATGGTGGTGGAGTTGGTTATGATAGCAGGTGTACGTAGAAACAAAAAGAATAATCAAGGGGTAAGCCAGGGAAAAAATTTGGGAACCCCTGATCTAGACAAAAATCATTGTTTGTCATTACCAACAAATAAAGTTTTAATGTTGACTTGCAGTGGTCTATCTCTTGCATATTCCTCAGTATTTTATTGCTATACATTTTCTTCTAAGCACATTAATGATATTAATGAATTTTTAGTAACCTGCTTTTGTGATCTAATTTTTTAGTTAAATTTTTTATTTAGCCAATTTTTGAAACGGCAAACAAATGACAGGTTATTTACATGAAACTCAATTCTGTTCAAAATGTTATGAGATTTATTAAACAAGTATGCGGCTACAGTTGAAAAGCAGTTGAATAAATGAGAAGTAATACTGTAGAATTCGTGTGCATATTTTCTAAATTTTGAATTACGAATTTAAATTTTATTGACTTACTAAATTTTGAATAACTATAATTCAAAATTAGTAAAAATTAATTTTAACATCTTAAAAATTTATTTAATGTATAATAGTCTCATGTATGTAATATACCTGATTGGAGGTATATAGTAGTGATTGGAAAATTTCGTAAGTATGCATTATAATATATAATTTAATATACTGTATTTTCTCACTCGAGTCCGATTATTATCTATTAAAAAGTCGATCATTTAAGAATATGACCGAAATGTTTTTAAATAATTTAGTAGGTATTTAATTTTTTGCATTAAATAGGCAAAACATTTATTGGAAGATGACATCAAACGGTTTATTTTCGAATTCATAATCTCTATTACTAAATTTAAAATAAAAACTTGTGTGTTGTGAAGCTCTACAGGGCAGACTGTTTGATCTAGAGTTAGCAAATTGGACTCAAACATACTTTGATAGGTGGGAATTTACACTTCGAGTGATATTTTTTTATTTCCATTAATTTAAAATTAAACATAATTTTGGTGTTTTTCTCCAATAACATCTGAAAATATTACTGCACAAAAATAGTATTTTCACAATCTTAATATATTTTTAAAATAAATTTTTCAAAAATTCCAATTTAGTTGTAGTGCAATTTCTTTCATAATTTTAACTGATCTTTAGAAATATATTTTAGACCTGATTGGTTTAAATTTATTAGACGCTGATATATTTTGAAATACAGCAATTGAATCTTAAACATTTTTTGAGTACTAATGGGGTCTCCAATATAATTTAGTTCAAATTGTGAATCATTTAATTTGCCAATAGTTCATTTTTACTTTATGGTATACGAAGTATACAAAGAGAACGTATTGTAATCGTGAAAAAATTCGAACTCGAGATTTTGACGAATCTCCATGTTTTAGACCTCTCTGAGTCCGAAAAACACAATTTTGGAATTATGTCTGTGTGTCTGTGAACACAATTATTCGAAAACAATTAGAGCTTCGGGGATGAAATTTGGTATGTTGTTTTTAAACATAATTTGTAGGTTTCTATCAAATTTTGGACAAAATCCGTCAACGGGAAGTCTGTCTGTCTATATGTCCGAAGTGATGTGAACACTAAAACTCAAAAACTTGAATAGCTAGATGGATAAAATTTGGTACACTGTTTTATCGTCATGAATGTAGGTCCGTATAAAATCTTGGGCGAAATCCGTCAAAAGGTTGACTGTCTGACGGTCTGTATACGCGCATCTCCAACGAGTCCGCTATCTCCATGCGCATGCGTTTTGAACGCAATCTTCTGTGCACGATATTTCTTGACTCCTGCTTGGCGCTTTTTTTTTTCATCCGATTTTTCATGCGCAAGCGTACTTGGTAGCAATCTGTGCACGCGGAAGGATTGTCTTTGAACCAAGAATGAGTAGAAATCGGTATTCATTTAATCGGAACGCATCTCTTCGAATTTGATTTTTTACCTAAATATTTTCTGATAGTCATTGGATCCTGGGTTACAATAAGTTCGAATTTTTTTATCCACGAGGGAGGAGGGGAAACAGCACCTTTTTCGAGAAGTATACGAGAAAGTTTAGAGGAGACCACTCCCGGTGGTTTTGTTTTGTTTTCTGTATGGGCGGAGAAGTTTTTTTAAGTGGTTATTTAATTGAGAGAACATAGCTTCGATACGTTTTTAGAGATTTGGATCTTTACTAGAGAGAGCTAGGAGTAGGGTTCAGCAGATCTTCGTAGGAAATATTAAAAGGTTTCGAATGTCTGGCTTTTTGAACATTGATGTTTAATCTCTAAATATTTCTTATTCCTGTTGTTATAATGTCTCTCTGTCTCAATTGAGTAATTTAAAAAAAAAGTTGCTCGCAAAATGCAACGGCTTATGCAAGCAAGCCAAACGAAGACAAGACAAGACAGATGAATGAAGCCTGCCTAAAACATTTATCATGATGCTATGTTTCGAAATTTGGACACATCTTCTGAAATTTTAAAGTCCTGGTTTTTTTTTTCAATCGGTACCATAAAAATGTGAGAAGATGGAATATTTTTAGTAGAAAAAGTGAAATACAGGTCCATTCAAAACATTTCCACCGATTACAAATGGTTATCCTTGTAAACAACGATGCGAAAAAAAAAAATCTTGAAGGCAATATAGAAGGAGGCTTGCTTAACGTTTCTTTAAATACGTAATAATTGCTCTACGTGACTTACCTGGCTCACACGGGTAATATCTATGTGGTTAACTGTGGAACCGTCTTTATGCGCCGTGTGCGCTTTAGCACAAATATATTGTACGATATTAAACAATATTCTCAATATCGTATATTATTGTATAATATAATATCGGACAATATTTTACAATATCGTACAACATGCTATGCTACCTGAGTGACC
This sequence comes from Araneus ventricosus, assembly GCA_013235015.1. Classification (NCBI taxonomy): domain Eukaryota; kingdom Metazoa; phylum Arthropoda; class Arachnida; order Araneae; family Araneidae; genus Araneus; species Araneus ventricosus. The sequence goes on along the minus strand of BGPR01029533.1, from coordinate 15,383 downwards.
AAGAGAAGTCACATAGGGCAATTATTACGTACGCAAGCAAAACTTGAAGCTTCCTTCTGTCTTGTGTTCAAAATATTCCTTTCTATCGTTGTTTAAGAGGAAGGTAAGGCTATTTGTAATCGGTGCAGATTTTTTGAATAACCTTTTATATTTGATTCAGAAGTATTTAACCTTATTTTACATTTTAAAAAATGTTCACGCCTTTGGATCAGATGAGATGAGGTGTTGATGTTTGCCCTGGTCGATATTTTCGGTATGTAGGCACGTCTCTGAACTTAACTGCATTTGGAACGTTTCACTTCTGTGCAAAACCTTCGCAGAACAGAACAGCACTCCATTCCCTGCGCCTATAATCCTTCATTGAGGCCTCTGATCAGTTCGATGGGAAAATCAAATGTTATGAAGGATTCGAATTGTACTACAAATGCATGTATAACAAAAAGGGAGGTATGCAGTATGGATAATATCATTGAGAATAAAATGTATAGAAATAAACGAAAAAAGGGGAAAAAGAACATATATACAGAAAATAATAAAAACAAAAAAAATATGCAAATAAAAAGCGCAATGGGTAATAAAAGCAACACAAAAAATACCTGCACAGAACAGAAATGATAACTTTACTAGAATTGCTGCAATTTGCCTTCCATACTGGGAAACTACACATAAGTCATTTAGTTTACTTGCCAACGAAAATATCAGAGTTTGATTGGAATCTAAAACTGAGAAAAAAATGTACAAAACTGAATGCTTTGTTTGGGACGAAGTTTCGATGGTTTTACAGTCTGTTTTTAAATTATCTTTTCTTTGTATTTTATCGGTCCCAAAAATATAATATGTAACGTTAAAATGAGTAATGTGTAGAAACTATTAATTGCTGTCACCAGTGAAACAGAACGGATCATAACTGATAATGAGAGGGTCTAAAAAATGTCTTGTAAAACTTTTGATTTTATCTCTCGTTTGTCATATTTACCTTGTACAAAATGCGCAAACATTTTGCTACAATGTCTCCATGATATTGTACGGTGTTCAAAATATCGAACAACATTATGGAGATATCGTATGAATTTCTTGTGCTAATAGTGTAGGTATTCGTTTGATCTGAATTAGCTCATAATAAAGACATTTTAAGGAGTAGAATGAAAAAAAATACTTCAACAATAAAACATTAATAATAAAAGTTCACTATAAACTTTTTTCGTAATGAACCGTTGTATAATCTGAACGAGTGAGTTTGAAAATTACCCCTCCCCTTGCCGGGCCTTTTTTGTTTTGAATCTACGACAAAATTATTATGTTTTCTATTCAAGCCGAGAAATCTCGCCGCTAAAACATGAAGTAGGACTATTTGCGCCTTCTCTTAGCAATATTCAGAAATACTAAAAATAATCGCGGAATATAACGAGACTCGGAAGTAGACAAATTTACTTTAAACGATGCATGCAAGCTTTCTCTTCATCGCACGACATGCGACGCCGACCAAGAAGGGATTAAAGAGTTTTAAAAAGCAGGAACCTTAGCCTGACGAGCGGGCCAGTCGGTCGCGTTCCGTTCATTTTACGAGGATGGATCCAGACAAAAGTTTACAAAGGTAATAAACAATTATTTATTAACACTAAACAGAAAATACAAAAGGGAATTAAGAGGCATATGCCGATCACTTTTCCACATAATCACCAAATCTATTTAGGGATTTATCTGAACGCAGGACAAGATTGTTTTACTCGGCTTGTCAGAAATCACGTCGTGTCCATTAAGCCAGTTTTCGGCAGCTGTTTTCACATCACTCTCTGAAGAGAATCTTGTTCGAGATAAGTGTTCCTTCAATTTCGGAAAAAGGAAATAATCATTGGGCCATCGTGAAGTTATCCGACGAATGCCCTGGCATGTAGAGTGATGGTGTCATCCTCCTGCATGACGATACCCATTCTGCTCACAAAAAGCAAGAATTGGTAAGAAAGTTCAAGTGGGAAATCTGAAGCCACCCCCTACAGCCAAGATTCGGAACCCATTCTGGATTCCAAACACTTATCTGGAACAAGGTTCTCTTCGGAGAGTGATGTGAAAACAGTTGTCGAGAACTGGCTCAATGGACAGGACGTGATTTCTGCGAAGCCGGGTTAAACAAGTTGGTCCTGCGTTCAGATAAATCCCTAAATAGATATAGTGATTATGTAGAAAAGTGATAGGCAAGTATGCCTTTTAATTCCCTTTTGCATTTTTTATTTAGTGTTAATGTATAATTTTTTATTACCCTTGTAAACTTTTTGGATCTATCATCGTACTTTCATAATAATTTTTATGTAAAATCAATAGAAATATGTAACTATGGCTGAAAAATATTAAAAAATTACAGTGCTAGAAAAGCCGTATTCAAGATTATATATGAAGTCCGAAAAACAAACAAGACATAAAACTTTTGGTACATAAACCTTGCACATAGGTATCTGGCTGATCTGAATTAGCTCATAATAAAGACATTTTAAGCTTGAGAATAAAAAAAAAAGTTCCGCAAAAATAAAAGATTAATAATAAAAGTTAACGATATTTTTTTTTTCTTAATGAACCGTTGTTCAATCTGAACGAGTGAGTTTGAGAATTGAAGAGTTGCACTCCAGGAACCCTAGCCTGACGAGCGGTCCAGTCGGCAGCACTCTGTTCACTTCATCTTTTATAATAATTTTTATGTAAAATCAATAGAAATATGTAACTATGAGTGAAAAATATTTTTTAAAAATTACAATGCTAGAAAAGCCGTATTCAAGATTATCTACGCAGTCTGAAAAACATTTTCACAAATTTATCATATGCCGAAATTTTCATATCCGAAACACTGAATACCTAGCATACAATAAAACAATACATATAAACGTTCAAGCCAAATGTGAGTTATTGGTCGGAAACAAACAATGCAGATTTTGTATTGATTTGGGAATTTTCTTCTTTTGGTTTCCCAAAATAGCCCTCGTGTTGCTTCAAAACGGGACGTTAATATAACTAAACTAAACTAAACTAAACTTTCTTCTTTTGGACGATAAAAGTGGATTCCTAATTTTTTCTTCCTATCAATATGAGCGGTGCTTCAAGTACTCGAGTTGACGGGGGAGAGCGTTATGGCATTGGTTCTATGGCAAACATTGTTTTCTTTGCTCTGAATCATAACCTCGCTCTTTTGCAAGAGTTTTGAGATACTCCATATAATAAATATTTTTTTTTGAAAAATAATTATTTGCTGAAATCATTAAGACAAAGGTGTAGATGGGAAATGGGAAAATAATGAAAAGTGGATGAACTTGATGATGATTTCAAAGATATTTTGCTCTCCACAGATATTTTTGGCAAACTTCAGGTTTTCAACCTTTTCATTTGTAAGAAAATATTTACGAAGTTTTTATTATGGATCTGATGAACATTCTTCTCCGTTTATCATCCTCAAATCAATATTTTAGTTTGAATTCCTTATAAAATACATTTATCAACCGTTACTCTCAATATCCAATACACATGCATGCAGTCTGCATCTATTAGCTGTTTTTAACCCCTTAACTGTCGCGGCCGTCACATTGACGTGCATCGAATTATCGCATTTTTAAGCTTATAAACTAAAATGTAATCATTAATTATCTTTATAATTTGATGCAAAACTTACATCCAATCCACGAGCATCTCAAGTATTCTATGCCTTCTGAGATGAATGAAAACGACAGACCCTTTCCAAAACAGGAGGGACATCTTATCAGATAGCAAAAAAAAAAAAAGCAATGCTTAAAGGGTTAACGCATTACAATTCAAAATTTTCTTGTAGAATATTCATTTACATTCGCATTAGGGCTAATTATTATGCTTGCAATAGTGAAAACTGGATGAAACTTTCAGAAAATAGATTTAAATCTTCGAGGTGCATTCCGAGTTTTTGAAATGAAAATGACTGCGATTAACGGAAGTTTAAATATTGAAATCCGTTTTTCAGACATGAATACCTGTTTTCTATAGTTTTTAATTAAAATTCCTTATTACGATATATTTATTTTATTGACTTTAGATTTTTAATAAGAATTTTTATTATTTATGTAGGCATCTCTATATTTGGTTGCTATTTAACCTTGTGAGTAAATCCCCTCGTCGATTTCTGCATCTTGTCTTTTTTATTTTTACTAAATCATGTTAAATCATAAGTATTTGTTTGTATTAAAATTTTCTAATGAAATGCTTTGTCTCATAACTTTAAATTTTTTTAAACTTCTGAGTCATAAATAAATTTTTCCGCTTAGAGAATTAGGAACTATTCATGTTATTATTACTATTGTATCTTATGCAATATTTTTGTTCTATTCGAAAATTTTAAAACTAAAATAAAGTTATGATAGCTAGACAGAATTGCTTGTGATAATTCAATAAGAAATTTTATTTGGGCTTTTAGTTAAATCAATAAGAATAACATAAGTCCTTAATATGCAAATACTGAATTCGAAAATAATATTGTACTTAAGAAAAGAATGAATGAATGAATTTATTCTTTGATAAAGATAATGAACATCACTCTCTCTGCTTCATGTGATATGAATATGAACCCTTGCTATTTATTGTTTTAAAAATGTCATTCACGCCATATTCGAACAAACTCATTTTTTTTATCCAGGAAAGTTTTACGTTAAATTGACTAATTTCTATGATGCTAAAGAATATTACAGATTTTAATTTTCTATTTCTAGCATCAGCTGGCTTTTCATTGTACGCATGCGTGATATCAAAGTTCATGAAAGAAGAACGCCCACTTAGAGAATACGAGATACCTCAGAAATCAACGAATATTCTTTTACTCAGGAAAAATCGGACGTTCTGGAAGAACAGATTTGATTTACAATTCTTCTTTAGAATTCCTGTCATTTTTGGGATATTCTTAAATAATTTATGGCTAGATTTTAAATAGGAACGTTGCAAACAGATCTTTTAAGCTTATTTTAAAACTGACACAATTTCGCAATAATCACACTAGCAGAAGTGTTTCCATACAACTCAACAAACTAAAGCGGCGATGCATTCCTTACAGATTCCGAGCGTGTCCCTCCTTGTCAAACTTCACCACCTGCGAAAACTACTACTTTAGATGGATTCGCCCATCACATAGGGAAAGGGCATGCGATCGAGACGCTAGTTGCAGAATACGTAACAGAAAAGTATTAGACTTCGAATTAAGGTGATAAGGATTCTATTCACAGAAGGAAGATGTTTCACGCGTGTGAGGTATGCGGAAAATGGTTTAATTACGCCTCAATCCTAAAATTGCATTACCTATCTCATACCGGAGAAAAACCATTCCGGTGTGTATTTTGCGTGAAATCATTTTCTCATGAAGCACATTTGATTGTTCATCGTCGAATGCATCATCAAAGAGAACCATACGCTTGCGAACTCTGCAACAATACGTTTCTTGAAAAATCATATCTAGAACAGCATTTTAAGCTGCATACCCTATTGGAAAATATTCAAAATACCGGTATCAAAATGATACCGGAACCAGTGAAAACATACCGGAAATTTTGAAGCCTGTATGAAATCATACTGGAAATTTTGAAGCCGGTATGATACCATACTGGAAATGATACCAGTTTTCATTTTGATACCAGTTTTCAAACATACTGGAAATTTTGATACCAGTATGAAAACATACTGGAAATTTTGAACCAGTATAAAAATATACTGGAAGTATTTAAGACAGTATACTGGTTTAAATACTTGTAATAAGTGCGTAACAATAACTTAAATACTTGTAATATAATAAGTTTGATTAACCATATATGTGTATGGAAATGGATCCGCGGAGGGAGAGAGATAAGCCCCTAAAGTAGACTCTATCTAATCTTTTAAAATAAAATTAGTTATTACTAGGGGGCTCTGCCCCTGCTCGCCAAAGCTCGCCAACCCCCAATTGGTAACAAAACTTTTTTTCGCCGTAAACCATACTTAAAATAAAATAGGATTTTAAAAAAGCATTTTTACCATGTTTTATTCAAGAACTAAACGTCAAAAACATTTTTAAACAATTTTAAAAAATCCGGGCTTTTAAGAGTTAAGAAATAAGTCGTTAAGTTAAGAGAATTAATGCTCAGTTCAGCGACTGGAAGTCAATTTACCCTCCAACAAGAGCACATATGCAGGAGATACAAATATTCTGCATCGTATTATAAACTTTTATAAATTTGACTTCAATTGTTATTTATATAATCTTTGTTTAGTATAAAGCTAATGAATACAGATGACATAAATAAAAGTTGAATTAATTTTCTAAAACAACTACAAAATCACCCGTCAAGGTATGACGGATGCAAATTGTAATCATCGTAAAAAAATGAACTAATTCATGATTGTAAAGTATTAAATTGTAATAAAAATATATAAAAAATATGTACATAATAATTCAGTAACCATGAATTTCTCAGCTTGTCAAACGTAAGTCAAAAGCTAAAATTTCAAAGGAATTATATCTCGAAATTCTAATCAAAACAAAGAACTTCTCCGCTTGTCAAATGTTGCCAAAAAATATTATCAAATTATATCATCACGAGTGCAATAAACAATCAGATGCATCGTGGCGTCCAAACTATATCACGCGCATGATACACCCACTGACGTGATTTACTACTTTCTGTTAAAAAACGGAAATTAATTTGAAATATATGATTAAAATAATTTAAAATTTCTCGGGAACTGTTGATCATAGCGGGATACGTTTTATATCAATCGATAGCAAATTTTATTTCACTATTTTAGAGCTATTGAATTTGAAATTAGAACAATTGCTTTTTTAAATTTAAAGGACCAGAAACCGAGTCATTGCCACTAGTGCCACAGCGTTCTCAAAAGATTGGAGGTAACATGAAGGATATTTCGGTACGTACCTCGTGATTTTGAACCTTGGTCAGATGACGGGCATAATACCTTAACCCAGACATGGGCAAACTACGGTCCGCGGGCCAAATACGGCCCGCCGGAAGGTTTTATCCGGCCCTCGGATAGAATTTTAATTTGCCGGTCAGACGATCCGAAATTAAAAGAAAATAGGATTTATATATTATATATCCATCTAATTTTCTACTTTGTTTAAATATTATTTTCTTCTTCTTTTTTTCAAAGGACTGATGATCTTTTTACTTTCTCTATTTTTGTTCTACAAAACATAAATCGACGGAAATAGCAAGCACAGACAGTGTTGGCGTGCCTTTTGCTCGCGCCCTCTGGTTGTAATGTTCTTTTTTATTTGATTTATTGATGGTATTTCCGGTTTCATTTCTGTTGAAAATCATTCTGTTCTTCGCATTCAACCACATCGCTACGATATGTTTCTGTACATTACTCGCAGTGCATATTCTATAGAAGCTATCAATAAACAGACAGCTTTCAATCGGTAAAGTGTTAAAAGCAGAAGTTCTTTGTCAGTTATAGTTGTAGACTGGCGCCAACAAGCGTTATCTCTTTCTCGGGGAGCAGACATATGGGAAACCAATATAGGTGAATTAGACCTCACATGTGGCAGACTGCGCATTTTAAGCTCCAGCCAGCGGCTTTTTCTTTTGGCGCGAGTTTTAATATTATTGATTGCGTATGGAAAGATTGCGGACATATAGCATCATTGTGAATAGTGGTGAAATTATTAAAAGTATAGCGTAGCTAGTGTTTGTTTGGGTTATTCGTAAAATATTTCAACCCCAAAATGGCTACTAAAAACGTAAAGTTGATTCAGAGTGCCGTGCTTTTAATGCTGAATGAACCTGGAAACATTTTTTTACAGTTGTTAAAGATAAACCAGTGTGTCTCATCTTCAATGAAGCTGTAGCAGTCTTCAAAGAATATAACATTTCCCGTCATTTCACATCTAAGCACAAGAATTCCAATTAAGAAGCAATGTCCAAATATGAAAGAAAAGAAAATGTAGAACGTCTTTGTAAAAAATTATCAGGCCGACAAAATTTTTCCAAGAAGGTAAAGACTATCCAAGAAACCGCTACACATGCAAGTTACATTGTAGCATACAATATTGATAAAAATAATAAAGCTCTCAGTGATGGGGAGTTCGTTAAACAATGCATGCTCCAAGTTTGTGATGTTTTATACCCAGACAAGAAAATTAATTTTCAGACTGTAAGCTTATCTCGAAAAACGGTGACTTCTAGAATCGAAGCCATCAATAAAAATTTGACATCACAATTAGAGTCAAAGATAGGTCAGTTTAAATTTTGCTCCATAGCTATGGATGAAAGCACTGATATAAATGATACTGCTCAATTAGTATTATTTATAAGAGGTGTTGATGAGAACTTTGACATTACCTAGGAAATGGCGTGCATGCGTTCTTTAAAGGGAACTACAAAGGGATGTGATATTTTTCGTGAATTTCAGGAAGGGCTTTTAACTTTGAAAGTGCCTGTAACAAATATATGTAATATTACGACCGAAGGAGCACCAAATATGACAGGAAAAAAATCTGGATTTCTTGGACTCTTTAATCAAAACTATCCCGGGAACAATGTTGTTTTTCTACATTGTGTTATACATCAAGATGCTCTGTGTAAATCTGCATTGAATATGAAACCTATGCTTGATGCAGTCGTGAAGCTTGTAAATACTATTCGATCTCGTGGGCTTACTCACAGGCAATTTCGAGATTTTCTTCAGTCCGCGCAATCTGAATACTCTGATGTATTACACGAAAGTAAGGTGGCTTAGTGCAGAATGTGTTTTCGAGCGAGTTTGGCAGCTGAAAGACGACATTGTGTCGTTCTTCCATGAGAAACAGTGTTCTGCGGAGTGCGAAATGTTAGAAGATACAGAATGGCTTTCGGACTTTGCATTTTTCACAGAGCTACTTTGTCATATGAACAACTTGAATGTCAAGATGCAAGGGAAAAATTAATTTATCGACGATATCTGGGCCCATATCAAAGCTCTTAAACTAAAACTTAATCTGTTTGCTGGGCAGCTAGCTAAGAACGACTTGTCTCATTTCTCGAGATTAAATTCAATACCTTCAGTAAATGAAGAGAAGCTTAAGAATTATGAAGATGGCTTGAAAAAACTGCATTTTGAGTTCGAACGCAGATTTCAAGATTTCAGTGCCATTCAAACAGAATTGGATATTTTTAACATGCCTTTCAAAGTAAATTGTGAAGCAGTGAGGTCAGATTTGCAGCTTGAATTAATTGAGTTGCAATCTAACAACCATCTCAAGCAGTCGTTTGTAAACATGCCAAAGTTAGAGTTTTACAAATCATTATCGAAAGTAAGTTTCCCAAATTTAATATCTGACGCCCAGAAAGTCAGAGCTATGTTTTGCTTCATCTTATATATGTGAACAAGTGTTTTCAACTAAGAACCTTAGAAAGAATTATTTCAGAAGTAGACTGACAGATGAGCATTTAGCCTCGTTTCTTAGAATCAATATATCTCACTTCGAACCTCAATATAAGGAACTTTTAAAAATGAAATAGCAATTTCATTCATCTCATTAACATATTTAAATTGTAATACTTGTATATTGTTTTTAAAAATTTTAGAAAAATTTATTTTGGCCCGCCAAACTTTTTTTTCCGATTTTTTGCTCGCGATCGAAAAAGTTTGCCCATCCCTGCCTTAACCGATACTAGGTCTCAAAATCTCCGCGCCACACCATCGGGAGGATATTTAACCTATATAGATTTAACACTCTCTCGGCGAGCGAGGCGGTCCCGGGCGGACTAAAAATTTCCCTTAAGAGTGACGAAGGCCAGTCTGAGGCGGTTGGCTTCTGCTGAGGGGAGGTAAGGGTCTGGGGGGGTAAACGACCACCCAGTTTTGGAGAGTCCAATTCATGTCGCGTCCTCCTAAAAACTCTCAGGTTTAAAGGGGCTCGAAGAAAAAAGTAGCCTCGGGATTAAAGTGTTAACATGCACCGGAGGCTCTTCGGTGGAATCGGGGTTCGAACCAGGAACATTTCCGCCCAGAAAACTGCACCACAATGGCACGTGGAACTCTAGCCCTGTTTGACGCACCATTATTTTTAGCGCATCATAATCAAATTTGGCTTTTGTGATTTAACGTAATGAAACCAATAAACCAATCTTTACATATCTGCTACAAGATATGGTAATTCTGAATTCATGTACTCATTACATAAAAAAAAGACTTACCAAAATGAGACACATTTCTTCTAACTTTACGTTTTCAATTTTCAAGGTTCAATTGATGCGACATTTTTGATATGAAATTTTAAGTGGAGTAGAAAGCAACTCGTCACGAAAATCAAAAAGAACTGACACTAATAAAAGCTAATGATTTCATAATCCAAGAATGGCAGATATTCATTGCGTTATCGTATAAAAAGTACTCGAGCACTTATCCCGAGACGGATCTCTTAATTTTGAGCCATAATGAGGTGACGAGGAAGGCACTTGAGCATGCATTCATTTAAAAATATTCCGTATCATACCAGTGACAGAAATTTCATCCTACGATACATATATTCCGCTCCAGACAGCCACACCCAAAACTCGAAAAGAACTGACACTAATAAAAGCTAATGAATTCATAGCCGAAGAATGACAGATATTCATTTAAGAATATGCCGTACCGTACCAGTGAGAAAAGGTTTATCCTGCTATACATATAATCCGCTCCAGACAACTACACACAACATATGTCTGATGGAATCGGGTTCTAAATCAAGCCAATATTATTCTTTGAAAGAATGAATTTCTCTACCTAATCAAAAACTCACCTGATTTCAACTCTTCTAAGACATTATTGAGCGATCTTTTGCTCCTTTCTCTTTATGCGGTGTTGACTCAAGGTTCAAATAAGAAGAAATATTTTCTAAAGACATTTTTATAAAAAAATTTGTAACTTGCTGCACTCTACCTTAAGAATTACTATTTTAAGTTGAATGTTTCTGGCAGTAATCATACTACGATGCGCATGCGTCGACCACTGTCTGTCAAAGATGTATACGCCCACATGAATTAGAGAGGATCAGTAGAACAAAATGTACTCAGGTGTTCTCCAGAACATTGCAGCGGTTTAAATTTGCGTATGTATGATATAATTAACTTTATAGTTGCTAATTCTTCGAAATATTTAAAATTGGTACTTTCTGAAAAACAATGTCTTGTACATTGAGAGTATAAAGAAAGGTCTCGATTTCGGTTAAGGAAGCTCGGTTTATTCAGGAGACATCTCTCATGTTAGTGACGTTTGTAAGAAAACTTCTAGATCATCACTTAACTTGAAAAGGCAGAAAACAACTCAAACAAGCGAAGGACCTCCTCGTCGTGAAATATGCGAAAAGCCTTTCATCCAAAAGGGTGATTTAAATGTTTATTATCGTAGTCACACGAAAGAAATGGCTTATTTATGTGAGGAATGTGGTAAAACGTTTATTTCCAAGTCAAACTTTGTAACGCATGAAAAAATCCACAGAAATGAAAGGAATTACGTGTGTGAAATTTGCAAGAAAGCATTTATTCAAAAACATCATTTAGATGCACATCATCTGATTCACACTCAAGAGAAACCGCACGTTTGTGTTATTTGTAATAAAGCATTTTCGCAGAAGAAACATTTAACGAATCACTATAGAGTTCATACGAAGGAGAAGCCATATTCTTGTGATGTGTGCGGTAAAGAATTTTCACAGAAGAACACTTTAACCCATCACTACAGAGTTCATACGAAGGAGAGACCATATTCTTGTGATGTGTGCGGTAAAGCATTTTCACAGAAGAACAATTTAACCGATCACTACAGAATTCATACGAAGGAGAGACCATATTCATGTGATGTGTGCGGTAAAGCATTTTCTAGAAGGAGCATCTTAACTGTCCATTACCGAATTCATACAAAGGAGAGACCTTATGCATGTGACGTATGTGGTTCAGCATTTTTACGAAAGAGTGAATTGAATACGCATTACCTCACGCATACAAAAGAGAAACCTCATTCTTGTGAGGTATGTGGTAAAGAATTTTCGCAAAAGGGCAACCTAAATCTACACTACCTGACGCATACAAAGGAGAAACCTCATTCTTGTGAGGTATGTGGTAAAGAATTTTCGTTAAAGGGCAACCTAAATCTACACTACCTGACGCATACAAAAGAGAAGCCTCATTCTTGTGATGTATGTGGTAAAGCATACTCACGAAAGAGCAACCTGAATCGACACTACCTGACGCATACAAAAGATAAGTGTTAGTCTTATGAGGCGAGTAGCAAAACGTTTCCCGAGAAGAAGAATTTTAGCAGCAGACATTCTCGATTTCGAGAAAAATAGGGGTTGGATATTTGTAACAGATTTAGAGAAATTTTTTTAATTTTTTAGCTATGAAGATTAATCTGATTGACAATATTCTAAAATTTCCAAATTATTTTACTGCTACAAATATTTTAGAAGCTTGGAGTTTTATAATATTTTTATATTCTTAAGACACGACGAAGTTATTGATATTTGATATAAAGGTTTTGGTTCAAATCTTCTTCACTAAACGACTAGTTGTATTTACCTATTTTAAATATGCTAGAAAGTCTTACCAATGACGTGCAAGTGAAGATCCGCAGTTAGGATCGGTTTTCAGCCGAAAATAAACAATCTACGTGTTCCGAAAGTTCCTCCTAGATGCTAATGTTTAACTCGTTCGCGGACACTTGACCTATGTTATTTGTTAGGACACCTAAGCTGCTTGAATAGCATTTCGTGTACAATAATGTGCGGCGTACTCCGCTTTGTGTTTTATCTTGTCGCGAACATGGATACTCACAAAACGGGATATCACTCTTTGTTCCTGAAAGTAGAGCGGTATGTGCCGCATTGTGCACGAAAGTGTTAATAGTGAACGTTGAAAAGATACTGAAAGAGTTTAAGATATAATGTAAATGAAGTTTGTTTGTTTGAAGTTGAGTTAAGAAATGTAAATAATGTTTGTTTTCCTGAGATGTTATTCGAAAACTTGGAATCGACTACCTTTTAATTTGCGAGTACAAATTTGTCCAGGTTTGTCTTATTCATTTTAAAAATTTGTAATGTTTTCCTCTGTATTTTCCCTTAAAGTTTGTATTAGATTTTAGACTTAGACTTTTGTTATTTGTATATTTGGTTTGTTTTCTATATATATTTGTTTTGTTTTCTATATATTTGGTTGGTATATTAGACACTCATCATTAAAGTGAATTAAATACATATTATCCCGCAGATGACTTCTTTATTTCGTAGTTAATGACTAAAACATGTTAAATTTATAAATATAGTAAAACCTTTTTTTCTGAAGCCTAAGCTTTTCATTACCGAGCGACTATATATCGTCTTTCGCAACATTTGCGAAAAGTGCTTAAGACGATATGCCGTTGCGTATGCGATGGTGTCTCAAAATCTCATCGCGATGCGAATATTTCAAAATAAATTTATAAAACTTTATAAATGTTTTAGTTTCCTTGCAAATGAATTGAAAAAATTGTTTATGGACTTTCTAGATTCCATGCTGGTTGGTACCGAGACTGCGGATACGCTAAAGCGATACGATAGAAATTCGACACGTGTCAATTTCTTGAGACCGTGATCACAGGATTTACATAGCTTTTATAAACGGAATATCTCCAGAATTTCCTTATGTGCAAATACTGCTTGTAAAAGAGAATTGATTCTTCTGTTTTTTCATAATGTTTTATATTTGTTATTCGTATGATCTTCTACAAATATTGAAATACAATTGACATTAATTTATTCTCCCTTTGTTTCGTAATATGCTCGTTTTGGAGTTTGTAAACTTTATTCTTATTTTGTTTTTCCATGACATTTTTTCCAAACCTTAGCAAATTTGTCAAATTGATCCGGCATTCTCGCATAGGTCCAGCAACCTTTCGGTCGGGACTAAAAGGGTTTAGAGAAAATGTAGGAAAGAACACAAAATTCATAAACTCAAATACACCACCAGAAATTGGATCTAAATTAATGTGAAGCGGCAAGAAATCCTCTGCCTCTAACGGGGTTGTGCACTCCAAAATTAATTTGTGTATTTGTGATGCTGATTCCGACTCGAAGAAACTGTTGAAGAATGGTTGCGACCATTACGCAAATGAAACATTTAGCTTAACAGACTTTAGGAAAAATAGGTATTATTGTCCATTTCTTAACAACTACCGACAAACCCATTTGGGACTTAATTTTCTCATTCAAAAAATTGTAAAAAGGTACTTTTGAAATATCTAAAAGATCCCAGCATACACAAATTGTGTCATTCTTTTTTAATTAAAAAGAAATTTTCTAATAAAGTACCTCTTTTTCAATGATTTTTAAACTTTGCTATATTAGAAATAAAGACTTAAAGCGTTTAAATGTGTATTTTGTACTTCCAAACATAAAGCTCCCTTTAGAGGGGATAATTTTCCTCAGAACGGAGGAGAGGCCACTGTTGAGAAGTTTCACTGCAACTATTTCTTCTACATAGATATTAATGAAATGGTTTGATTCTGCCTCTAAGAAGCAGGTTTATAACTTTTGACTTTGGAATATCTTTTGACTTTGAAATAACTTTTGACTTAGGAATAAGTTTTTTGTTGAGAGTATGAAGAACTAATCATGTTACTAAGATGCATAAGTAAAGACTTTCATACATCAGCTTCAAACTAGTGTCTGTTATATGCAAGTGTATTTAGTATTGTCTTGTAATACAATTTTTTACTGCATTATTTCAATTATGGGATAAATTCAGGCCACAGAGGGAATATTATTCGACTATTAAGTCATACCCTGGACAGAAAATTTATCCATTTTAGAACTCAGATGGCAAGTGGCGCCTTGAAAAAGTTCGCCATCCGTGTTCTCTTTAATTTTTTTCCATTTTATTTGTTTAATCTTAATTTGATATAATTTTTATTGAAGCATGACTTTTGTTATTTGATTGTATCTTAATTGATTAGTTAAATATAGACAATATTGTTAATGCAATCACTGGATGATGCTGCATTGCGCGTTAAAGGTATAATGTTATTACTATTGTTTCCATCTTCCAGTTCTTCTGTAATTTCTTTTTTGTATAATTAAAATATCTTTCCACTATATTTTATTAGGTTGCTAGAATTTTGCTACGTTCAGTTCAATGCAGGTTAATAACTCCTCTGTTAAATTATTTCAATTATTTCGCATAATTCAATGTTGTTCCTTTTTTTCTGCCTGTATTATAAGTATATAACCTGTAATGATATAACTAGACAAAATGCACTGTATTACTTTAAAAGAAATTTTTTACTCACCTAGCATGAAGATGGTCTGCTTAACGAAAATTAATGAGAAACGAACCATCATCTACTATGATATTCCCACTTGTTTGTGGATCTGTTATCATTATTATTGAAATTTTGTC
>BGPR01029532.1:4895-19227 GCA_013235015.1 Araneus ventricosus | reverse complement strand
CCATGTTATTCCCTCTGGATAGCGGACAGGTATTTTTGAGAAACTTTCAATTATTTTGGCAAACACTTCAAAATTATTCAACTATAACAAGCAAGATAAAAATATATGTTTCATATATCAAACAGAAGTGAAAAAACTTTTTTTATAAAAAGTTTGTCCTCCCCAATAGCGGACACCTCCTAAAAACGGACAAAACTTTTGGTCCCGTGACTGTCCGCTTTTCGGAGGTACCACTGTATATGGAGTTTTCAATAATTAAATTAGTTGCTTGGCTGTGGACAAGTTTTAGCCAGGTTTTATATATATATATATTTATGTAAGTGGCCCTGTCCTGAATTTACTTTTCCAAAATATATTCATGATCTTGATTTAATGGCCAACGTGATTTTTTTTTGCATAGAGAGAAACGGATTTTCGTGGCCATTAAACAGGTATTTTTTTGTTTATATATTTTCCATCTCATTATCTTCTGCCCTCATACAGAAAGAAATTAGCAATTTCAAAAAGAAATGAATCCAAACACTGTTTTTCATGTGTAGTGAAATAAAGATTTCTTAGTTTCTTATTTACTATTTTTTCTTAACCAATTTTGTTATGAAATTCTTTAAATAAGTTTTTTAGTTACTGGTTTTCGGTCCTTTTTAAATGCTGACAAAGACCGTGATATGATAACGCACGTTTGGTGAAAGGAAAAAAAAATACTAATAAGCATTGAATTTTGGAACTTGTAGCCTTCTTCAAACTGCGGCTTCAATTACAGTTCTATATTGAATATACGATGTAATAATGGATTACACGATGTTTATATGAGTTTCAATAGCTTTCTTCAGTGTTCGTTGTTTCTTTTTTCCCGAAGTTCTACAAATGAAAATAATTTGACCAAATTTATCATATTTTTAGACGCGCAAAGAAATTTCATATTTACTGCTAATTATTTCCTTGAATCACTTCTTAAATCTGGTTCGATATAATCGGATAATTATATAACAACAGCAACAAGTTTATAAAATATCTTCATTGCTAGATAGAGTGTTCTATGAACGGTTCAAATAGTTGTGAGCTTTAAGAAATTAAATAGAATGACGCTCTCTTCTGTCATATGACCTCTTTCAAATTTCGAGATTTTAACCAATCCTAAATATGTCTGATGCATTTAAATATCTTAGAATATTTTAGTTGTTTCTCTGGCATTAAAACGTAATGAAGAATGATTGTAAAAAGAAAAATATTAATAACTTGAAACAATGATTTAGTATGACAAGTCTTTAGGATTTGAAAATACACGAAGTGGTCTGATTACGTAATTATCTGTATGATGTCGTATAACGTATACTTTAATGTAATGCAAATTTTCTAATTAATAGTGTGAAATTCTAATATATTAATATCATTTATGCGTGACAATATTAGATCCGACATTAGTTCAATAATCTAGGGCATTGTCTTTCAGAAATTGCGAGTAAAATCTTAAATTTTAAATATGATATATACCGTTTTCCACATTCCTTTCTTTATTTTTTATCACGACCCTGATTTTTCAAAGATAATGGTCACACCCGTCATTATTCTCTTAAGATAATTAATTAGTACCATTAATACTTTATTCAAATTCGTCGAGGCCATTAGTGCCATTCATAATAATTCTGTTATATAATGCTGTTAATAACTCAGGAAAAATTTTAAGCTTGTAAATCCCTTACAACGCCTACTATCTCT
The DNA here is from genome assembly GCA_013235015.1 of Araneus ventricosus. Lineage (NCBI taxonomy): Eukaryota > Metazoa > Arthropoda > Arachnida > Araneae > Araneidae > Araneus > Araneus ventricosus. The sequence goes on along the minus strand of BGPR01029532.1, from coordinate 17,511 downwards.
TCATATTATTCTGTAAAGATATAATAAATACGGAAGAGTATTAAATCTCACTTACTTCATAATAAATTTACTATGATGTCGTAAGCCTCTAAACAAATGTGTTTCAATTTCTCACTGGGTGCGTGCTCAGAAGGTAAAATAATTACAAATTTTATCACAATATAATTCTACCACTTTTGACGAATTCAAGATAGTTAAAGAGTGTGATGCATGTGATATATCAAGATTGAGTCTTAGACGTTTGGTACTTCATAATGGAATTGTTAAATTCGTTTAGTTTAGTTTTGATTATTAGCATTGTGCATTTAGAAGGCAATTAAAAACCAATAAAATTTCAGCGATTATTGATTTCAAAAATTCATTCAATATTGGTGATAAACAAGATACATGTGAGATCTTATAAAAAAGTGATTATCTTAAAAGTCTATACCAATATTTACAGTGAAAATTCCACTAAATGAATGTACAAATTATACCAAAAAAAATTCTTAAGAATTGCGCAATATTATTTTTGCTTTCCTGACTTGAATATTATCATTGGCATTTTCAGTTTAACAGCTACGACTTTGCTATCAAAAATCTCTTTTCAAAAATACTTTAGACATATAGGGTAGTCATAAATTAGTGGACCCATTTCAAAAATTAATTTAAAAAATATAATGTAGCAGCTTCGCTATGTGTAAATAAATAAATATGCGCGTTTTGTGTAAATAAATCGAGGGACTGAGGGGACATTGATACACTTTTTGCTTGGAAAGCTAGAAAATGATTTTACCACCGGAAATAATTAGAACTAATGCATTATATTTATACATTTGCTAATCTAATATAGGATTAAAGTCGAGGTTTGGTCACAAATGGCATGCCAAAATAGTTTCAACACTTTTTTTTCAAAAAAAACAGGATTTGTATAAATCTGCCCCATACATTGATACACACGAAAATGTCAAAAATAATGAAGATTAATAGGTGTGGGATGAAAGCAAAATTTGATTTGTCAATAAATTTGTATTTCAAATCAAGAATTAAAAGTTTGACAAAGTAACAAACTTTTATTTTAATCAAAATTCAACATTTTTAATGAGACTAGAAAGATGAAACAATAATACTTAAGAAAATAATTTATATCTACAAACAATAAAGGAGAATGTGTGTGTTTGTGCATGTAAAAGTATTTTTTAGGGAGGGGAAAGGGCTATTTTTGAAATTTCTCTTCTATTTTTGGAAAGTTTAATTTATTAATAATTAAGAGAAATTTTAGTGTTCTTCCTTGATGACTTACGAAAATGATATTGCACAAAAATAATTTTCACACCATATGAAAATGAAAAAATTATCTTTTCGGTGATATTAATTAAGTTTCCGTACAATTTTTTTCTAGAATTTTAATAAATTTGTAAGAAAATTTGAACTCAATTTACAAAAATATTTTTTTTCATTTTTGGAAAAATTCAAACCGTTTTCACTGTTCGGACAAACAGTTAAATGTGTGTTTGTTTAGATAATTCATTTTTATGTTTCCTCTATTTCTGAAGTCGATATTGCTTTAATAGTTGCCGTTAAGGCACAATTATACACACAGAAGATACAGAAGATGCGTATCAATGTGCTCAGTAGTCAATTGTATCAATCTGACTCAAGAAACTTTTTACTTAAAGCAAGTGGTCACGCTGAACAACCTCAAAACTTAATATAGTTCAGAAAAATAAATGTTTTTCCTATGTTTGGAGTGGATTCCTTATCCAGTTCCTTCTCACACAGAATCGAAATATTCTGGTTAGTTGGATCAAAGCCCATGCTGCCTATCGGGGTAATGAAGAAGCCGAAGCTCTCGCCAATAAAGCCATCACAGAAGGCGTTGTAGTGAAAACTCTAAAGCCTCAATGCGAACTCAAACAACATTTACAAGAACTTTTTTAAAAAAAATGGCAAAATCTTTGGGATAACGAAGACACTCGGCGTTCTGTTCAGAAATTGCTCCAGACAGTTCACATAAAACCAGTTTTTTGGACACGTGAAGAAATTCTGTTTGTCACAGGACACGGTCCATTCCCGTCATTCCATTCACCGCTTCCATCCTATCGGATAATGACTTTTGCGCCTGCGGAGAAGTCGGCGATCCCATCCACTATGCGACATCTTACCCATTGACTCTCTACTTGCGCATTAGGAAACCTTCTACTTCATTGGAAAGTCTATGGTACCAAACAGTTCCTATGAAACCGATTTCAAGAAAAAGAATAATAAACATGATTAAATTCATGATAGACAATGAAAACATAATCCGACTGGAATAATTACTCAACTGCCTTTGAAAAATAATTCTAACTTATCTTGCATTCCATACACTGAACCTACTAAATCCTTCCTTTCCCATAATTCTTTAATATTAATCTCCCTAATCCTTGCATTCGACATTTAACATGCAATGGTTCCCCATCATTACTACGTTACTCAACAACCTGTGCTTTGATGTGAGATTCTTCATGTTGTTCGTCATCATTTTCATTCATCATTATTTCTTTCAAACACACCGTGATAATCAAGACATTGTGTATTTTCCTTTATCTTGTTGTCAATTCTATGTGTAAACATCAGCTTTGTAATTTTTTCGTTTGCATTCTTCTATATGCGGTAATTGTTTTTTTTTTGCAACTCAATGAAGTCCACTTACATCTATACCAAACCGGATAGGAGCCACATGAGCTCTAGAGACGGAGGTGTGGTGTTAAAAGGGTAATGTGGCAGGAAAACGTAACTAGTTGAAGAAATCACACGACACATATTTAGAGTAAGTCACACGACACATACTTAGAGTAACTCACACGACACGTACTTAGAGTAAGTCACACGACACATACTTAGAGTAAAATTCACTTAAACGAGAAGATTAGCTGTTTTTCTGCTTGGCTTGCTTCTGAAAGAAGGTAAAATTTTTATCTCTTTCTTCGGATTATGGATTAAAAAATTTTGAATTTATGTTCTTTATTTGGTGGCCGGACAAGATTCAGACCACAGGAAGGAATAAATTTTGACTTTTTGTCATTCCTTTCCACAGAAAATCTTGTTCCCTTTTGAACTAAAAATGGCGTGTGGTTTCTGATGAGTGAGCCATTTTAGTTCATTTTCATTTTGAATAATTTCTTAACAAATTGTTCTAAGTATTGGTAAACTTTTGGTTTTTCTATAGTTCTTGTTGTATTTTAAAAAAATTTCTGTTGAAGTAATTACTTTTTGATGCTGCGTTTGCACGCAAAAACGTCTATTGTTTTCATTATTTTTCATTTTATCATTGTTTTTTTTTAATTTATTTTCTTTTAATTTAAATTTCTATTATTTGTTTTTGTATTTCGTTAGATTTGGCTGCATATGCGCCTTTCTATTTAATGCAAAATATGTTATTGTTTTTTATTTTAATTAAAATTTAATTAATTAATTTTGCTAAATTTTAAGAATTATAACTATTAGCTGTTTGATTCATTTATAAATTAACTTTTGACTAAACATTGCCGAAAAATATACTGTGTACTAAGGGCTACAGTGACATATATATGAGGGGATGTGAACATCATGAGACATTACAATCATCAAAATGTATGGACAATATCAGTGTTCCCACGTATGAATCTACCCCAACTACCCCTACTGCTTCTTTTCTAATCATTAACTTTTCATACAAATGTTTTAATGTAATATAATATTCTACATACCAGAAAAATTTTATACAATAACTCTCTTTTCTTATACAAAATATTATTGTTGCATACTATGTAATAAAGTAATGATTTTAATGCGTTTTATTAGAAGTTCAGTTAAAGTAACAATTAAAAGGTTAAGTAAGAAATGAGTCAATATTTCTCAGGATGAGTTGTGCAGTAAAGTTCTTAAAAGCACGTTAGAGACAGTAAGCATATATTTTGTTGAATAATAAAATAATTTAATGACATTTTACACAAACTGTCAAACAAATATTGGCTATCCAGCATTATCGAAATGGTGTTTGTCGAGTTGAATGTAAGTTCAATACTTTATTTTTTTAAGAAATTGAATTTATTCAAAACCACAAAAATAGAGCCAAGCTAACTTAAAAACAAACTTACCACATAAACCAATTATTGGAGATTTTTTTAAAACTGCATAAATTTAAAAAATATTTTCATTTATATGTATTCTAATCTTTTGTAATCCATATATTATTTTAGAAGAAGATGATTTGAACAATTTTGTCAATGCTGGACAGATGAGCTTTTCGAAGAAACGTCATGCAATTCAATTCATAAAAGCGGTAACACTTATTCATTAACCCTTCTTCGGAGGGGTTAGCATATGGTACAGTTTGGAAGTGGCGGCGTACAGAGTACGCCAGGTCGTTTCTTCCACCCTCTGCTTCATATTCATATTTCTACCCATTTTTGTTAGCTTATTACTTTAATCTGTTCAGGGACCATAATAGAGAGAAATGGAGAAAACAAATGACAGATAAAAGAGAAAAAGAAGAAAAATTATTCTGAATATGTTGATTAAAGGAACATCTCCCACGAAAGGTCTCCAATTTTTCGTCAATCGTGAGTTGGTCACCAGATGTGCAAAACTGTTCGCAGTTTTCATTGAAAAAGTCCAAAACTCCTCTCACTCTAGATAGTTTATCAGTTGTTCTGCGAGTGTTCGTCGTGTCTTTGTCTTCGAATCTGATTCAGCGCACAAGTTCCTGGAGTACTAAGTTCGACGACGTGACGCGAGATCAAAAGAAAAAAAATGCTTAGATTGGAAGGAAGGAGCGAGCTGAATAAATCGACTCGACGCATTGTACTGGAGGGATGTTCCTAGTAGGTTATATGTAGGGAGAGGGTTGAGGGAGCAATAATCGAAAATTCACAGCAAGAAATAACTAGCTGGCGCACTCTGCTCGCCAGCTCCTCCAATGAAGGGTCAAGCTTTGCTATGTGCATTTGCTAAAGTATTACCCACTTATAGAAGTAAAATTTTGTAAAACCTTCTTAAATTGAAAGAAATGTAATTGAGATTTCCGATTAATTATATTTTCTAATTCATGGAAAAGTAATTGTTAAATTTTTCTCTAAACCGCCTTAAAGAAGTAAATGGGGATTGTATTCAAGTTTAGATTATGAACTGTTTATTGTTGTTACAGTAGAATGAGAAGAAGTCAGCTGGTGAAGCAAATGTATTTTTAGCATCTGCGTACGAAGAATATTCCGTTAGCGAACTAATTTATGGTTATTAAATGTAGTCGTCGATTGTAATGATCACAGAAGTAACGATCAATCGTTTATAAAGATCAAAACAGCGTGGAACGGATCACCTGTATCTAAATATATGGAAAATCCGCCGGTTCAAGTGATCAACAATTTGATTTTAGTGATCGGTGTTGATGAAGTGACGCCATAGAACATAGGGACAACGGTGACGAAGAGGGTCCAAAGATAAATCACCGTCATCCCAAGAAATTCCGCAAGTTTTTCGTACTTTAAAATCAGTCCAATAGAGAGATGAATCTTTTGACGAGCATTATTCTTATGAACTGGAAAATAACCCGTCATGGTATGACAGGTGCAAATTGCCTCTTCATTCGAAAGATTTCTCATCAAATTTGACGTATTTAAATAAATACATATAAGAGAGAAATGTTTAACATTGATTGAAAACAAATAAAATAAAGATATGTTTTATGACAGGAAATATTTTTTAATTACATGTTTTATGACAGGAAATATTTTTTTAATTACATATTATTTACATATTTCTTTATTCACAAACCCTCATGGTAGACAACATTCCGTGTGATGTATTTTTCGTTGTTTAACAATTTTCCTTGTACTTCAGATGTCTTTGTGTAAATTTTAACGTTGCCAAAAATATTATCAAATTATATCATCACGATTGCAATAAATAACCAGATGCATCGCGGCGTCCAAACTATAACACGCGCATGATATACCACTGACGTGATTTACTACTTTCTATTACAAAACGGAAATATTGATCATATACTCGGGAACTATTGATCATAGCGAGATAAATTTTATATCTATCGATGGAAAATTTTATTTCACTACTTGATACGTGGCCCGGCGTTGCACAGGCTATCTCGAATAATGCGCCATTCTCTGTCGGAGAGGAGAAATGAGGTCACGTTACACGTGCCCAGCATTCTCAACTATGTAAATAAGAGGAAAAGAGCGGTTCAAACATTCCGTCCGTGAAAACGCGTCGAAATGGCCCTATTTAAAAAATTATATGTTTATTTTGTAAAAATGCTTTCTACCGTGTCGTGGCTTAATGAATGGTCTTTCAGATTCCGCCATTATTTCTTTGTCTAACTTTAGAACGGAGGAAAGGAGGTAACTCTGTGTTTCTCGGGATCCATAATTTTTCATATGCCCGTCTCCAGTTTATTTACGCATGAAGCGAGATACAGTGCATACATGAACTGTCAAAGTAAAATCTCACGAAAAACAGCATTTTTAGTGAAAACACTATTTGAGTGATTTAATCTTTCCTGTTTTTCCATATCAATTACCAAAACCCGCACACAACGCCATCCACATTGCATTCTTGTATTGTTCAGAAATCCATATTGCATTATTGCTGCTTTCAACTATGAAACTGAAACACGCAATTAAATATTTATTTAAAGAATGAAAACTGTTTGAATCGTGCTGCAGCAATGTAAACTATTGTTGTAAATTAGTTTTTAATTAATATCGTTTTTACTAATTAAAATTCTGAAATTTAAATGGCCAAAATGGATTTCTTGAATTATTTCCCATCTTTTGGTACTTTCCGTGCTCTTCCCCGTTCAGCTGTTCGTGAGAAGATAGCTGCGCATACACACATACATGCAGTCGAATTTTAATAGTGTAGATTTTAAAGGTATTAAATTTGAAATTAGAACGACAATTACTTTTTAAATTTAAAATTATTGGAATTTAGGTGCTCTAACAATTAAATAATGCTCTTTAACGTTTCGCAGGGCTAATTTTATTGTTGGTGTCGTCACAGAATTACCGGATCAGTGAGAGACAGATATGGGCTATTATATTAGTAATGACTTATCCATAAAATGTCTGAATACTAATAAAAGCAGGTTACTCCTGATATTTTTTTAAAGAAAGCTAAAAATATATATTGAATGCTATTTTTTCCGCTTTCTTTCGATTTTCCCCTTATTAAAACGAATGAAAACACACTAGCAATGTTCCGTGGTCTGTTCCTTCTGCTATCCTCGTGTACCTATAAATTTTCATTATTTTGAAGGCATTTTGTACACAGTGATAATTATCTTGTTGTGATCGGTTTGGTTTTGACTCAAAGTGATCACTAGAAGCACGTCCACTGTGGTCAGGATTGTAGTATTGAATATAGATGAAATTGAACATCAACGCATTAGATCCACAGAAAGGTAAGGTAAGCATAGCAAAATTTGAATCCACAGCACGTTGCATAGCTAATAACTAAAACCTGTTGATTGGTGCATCAACATGACACACGGAAACAACCTAATCTTCAAGAAAATGACAAACGACTTTTTCTGAAATATCGCTGCAATCCGTTTTTAAGTCTTTAATTCCGAAGCGGCTTTTTTATTATAGCTTCTTTAAAACCGGAAATTTTTGGGAGGATGCGACATGAACTGGATTCTCCCAACATGGGTGGTCATTTACCCCACCACCACACCCCTTGCTATTACCTTCCCTTAAGGCGCTCGGAGACGGGCTGCTTGGTAAGGATAATTGGACCTCCTGCACGCGCTTATTTCCGAAACGATCTCAGAACCTCACCTCCCCTCAAAAGAAGCCAACCACCTCAAACCGACCTTCGTCGCTGTTAAGAGGAAATTTTTATACCTCCCGGGACCACCTCGCTCGGTATGAGAAGGTTAAGTCGTACAATGATGGTCAATGAAATTACGATTGATTGAAATTCAATACAAGATTTCGATGCGAACCAATAAACTTATTAAAACATTCGTTAAATATTTTCACAATCCGAACATCCTCTTCCTCTTGCGATGAGGGAAATTAAATCCATCCAATCTTCAACTTTCCTTCCTGCGTCTTCTTCACTCCATCGTTTCCTTTGGAGATGGAAGGTCTTGTTTCACCAGTTCAACATCCAACTTCGCCTCCTCTTCAGCCCATCATCCCTTAATGAACTCAGAACACATTTAGTCGTTCCTTCAGGACTTTCTTCCAAGATCCACCGTGTTACTCCTTCAAATAGAGTTCCATCTGCTAACTCTTCTTCAAAATCAAACTTTTTAAAACATTGTGTGGCCTATCTCTCTGTTTTTGCGTACATTTTTATGCTATTTTTATTACTGTATTAATTTGTTTTTCATCTTTTTCCTTTCATTTTTTGTTTTCTTAATGTATTTTTCACTCTTCGTATAGTTTTTCTATTGAATTTAGTTGTTATTATTTTCCAGCTTCATGTATAACTGTGTAATTTTGAGTGTTTTCAAGGTTTTATTTTACTCTGTGTTACCAAAATATTTTTCGAATGTATAGCACAATAGCAATCCTTCCTAATGCTCCTGTAAATATCTGTAAACTTGTTGCGTCATTAATTAGGCAGCGTTATAGAGATTTGTCAAGTTTTAAGAGAGGTCACCCCCTCGGGTGTTGTGATTTTTCTTCCACTTCATGACTGCGTCGCTGCTTAAATAACCATATGGTTATAGTTGCAGGGGCATGGAGTGGTGTTATGTTATGCACAGTGACAGAACTAACTACACAGGGGACACCGATTCAGCTCATAATCTTGAATTTGCCAAATACTGTTCCTGCAGAAAACAGTAACTGCGTATTCATTTTAAGGCGTATTTTGTTCATGATGTCCATAAATTTTAGATTTCGATTTACACATTTAATAATATTGTAACAAACCTAGAAGGATAAAATAAGGAAAAATTCCAAATCATTTTCAGGCCCTTTTCTCTTTCTTATAATTCTCTCCGAAAGTATTTCAAGTATCTTTTCTTGAAATAGATTAAAATAAAATGAGAAGTGATACATTTTAAGAGCTTAAAAGACCGTTAGGATTTTTCCCGCAAAGATAGAATAAATAATTGCAACGCCGTACGATACTATCCTTTTTAAGTTCGCCTGATTTCTATTCTGGCACATCAAAAATATGAATTTTTTATTTCAAATTATTCCTCTCTAGATAAAAAAGGGGAAATGAATGAATACCTGAAACAGGATAACAGAAAAAAATTCAAATTGAAGGTTGAAAAGAAAAGATAAGATTGAGAAAATTTCTTTATCTATAAAGATTCATCAGTTTGTGAAAGGAAATTTTTTTACTTACAGAAATGATTTCATCTCGTTTTTCAATCCAAATTTCCTTGCCGCATCTAAATCCACTTATTTTCTTAAGATTCTAAACTCTTGATTCATTCATAGTTGCAGAAATATTTTTGTGCATTTCAGATATTGCAAATAAAAGAAAAAAGAATATTTTGGAAGATGAAACGAATTAAATTTAATAAATTTAGCTTAAATTAAATTAAATATTTCATAATGTATTAAATAAACAGTTTTTCGAATATATGTAATAGATATCACAGGTTAAAAATAATAGCAGCTTAATAAATTACTATGAATAATTTAATTTTTAAACCAGATTCAAAAAATTATTTCCAAGTATTTTCTATTGAGTTATTTCATTTGGAGCTGTTGTATTAATAAACTATTGTTTGAAAAGCTGTTATATTACTATGGAATTTATCAATTTCTTGTATTTTTTATCGAAAAATAATTGAAATTATTTTCATTTAACATAGGAATAAAACCATACAGGATTAGAAATGAAATTGGGTTAAAAAAAAAGAAGTAAAGCTTATTGGAGCATTTTAGAAAAAAACATATTGTCACACATAATTATTCCGAGAAATTCTGCATATAAGAAAAGAAAATAATAATAATTACAAATAATAATTTCAGGCCTATAATGAATAATTACTAATAATTACAAGCAATCGCAACCAATAAAAGGAAACCCAAATGATAGAAACAATAATTCATTCTTCTTGACGCATGATAAAATAGCGCAACATTAAATTTCAACTGAAAAGTTTATTATTTTAACCACTTCCATTTTGTCAATGACCATTCATTTTCTTCATTATAACAGTTAATCTAGCGAAAGTAAATCATAAAATGTTATATCATTAAATTCTTGAAAACTTTTTCTTTAAATTTATGAGTATGTGTATAATTCTTATGTCAATGCACCAATGTATTTCTTTCGGACGTCATACCTTAGAATTACACTTTTTCCAAACTATTTCCGAATTTCGGAGATTATTTCATTTTAAAATATAAGGTAGTATAAATGACAGTAAATTAATGAATATTTATGAGAAATACTTTTCTTGCAACTTTTAATAAAGTCTTTTCTTCACTTCAAGAATATAACTATTTATTTGTAGCTAAATAATACGAAAAGCCGAGAGGAAAAAGAAAGGGATATTCGTTATTCGTTTCCCTCTACTATTTTTCTTTCCCTTTTTTGCTCGACATCTTACTCTGTATAAGTTGGAGTCGTAGCCTACAGTAAAACAAAGATGCCATGATGCATGTGATTGTATGTAGCTTTGAAGATCTTGTTCCTAGATTGCAGATCCAACATAGCAGACATATCATTTTACTCAAGGTTCTGAAAGAAATCAATATAGTATGGACAAAAATAAGCGTGGAAAGGTTTGTTACAATTTTATAAGGAATCCCATCCATCTTTCTAAGCTTACAGAAAGGACGGATATAAAGGAAATATTTTTCTGACTTGAATATATATAAGCCAAAGAACATTTCCGGATAGTGTCTTAGTGTATTTCTGCTGAACTCACTTACACCAACTTTCTAAGAAGTTTTTTTCATACACTTCGTTTTAAAATCCATAGTGATATATTATTCTACATTTAATTTAAGCAAGAGTTGTGCCATTTTATATTCTACTGTACCATAGTAAAGAAAAATGCAAATAATGAAGTTAAAACTGATTTATAAAAAGTAGCTAGCACTCTATTTTAACTAAATAAAAATTTAAATATCTGAATTCATTTCAAAGAATTTGAAAACATTTTTATAAATTTTCATCCACTTACGCCCTTTATTTATATATAATTATGTTTGAGTAATTAATAAATGAATACGCTGATTTGAGAGATTTTACGGAGTAGAGATCAAAAAATTCATTTCAATGCTTTTATCTTCATAAAGTATTTAAAATTATCGGAATATTTATTAACTTGAAGAAAAATAAGAGAGTGTTGAAAATAAGAAGACTGGAATTTAATCATTAATTCTGATGAATTTGCTTACGCGTGTTGAATAAATTAAATTTAGCTATTTTTAATAATATTAAGCATTTATTAAAAATGAATTTTAGCTAATATCTGAAGGTTTAATTATAGATACGAACACATATTAAATCAGATATAAATTCGATATTTAAGAGAAATTTCGTTTCTTGATAAAATAAAAAATAATGCTTCCTGAATGTAAATATAATTTGAGAATTTATCTATGAATTTTTAAAGCTATTTTAGAAACTAGACATTTATAGAAAAGTTAATATCTCTTTTGCAGTAAAGCTTTAAAATCCCTTCTCAATATTAATCAACATAGAATTTCAACTTCAATTGAAGATGATCAAAGCTCATAGAATCGGACTCTAAATTAAAGCTATGATTTATATTAATGCATTTTTGTCCTTTCATGCTCATTAAAAATATCTATCTTTAAGAATATTAGTAACTAAACCTAACTTTTGTTCAGATCCATAATGCTTATTTGGTAGCCTAATGGGAAATTAAAATTCTTTTAAATTCGCGATTTTTCGAAATTCTTATGATTTTTCGAGTCCCCTTGTATCGTATAGGGTGGCAATAAGTCCCTTGACATTTTTGATAATCAGTAACTTTAGTCATAGTATTTCTTTTTCCTTACCTTTCAGTTTTAAGCTTTCGAAGTTTGAGAGAGTTATTATGAATTCAATAAAAAGACAAAAAAGAGTAAATTAGGTTTAAAAATGGAAGGATTTCTTAACAATATATTTTGTCAACAACATATTCGATATTAAGATATAATAACTAAGCCGTAAAATGTGTATGAAATCTCTCTTATTCCTTATAATCAGTGAATTAATTCATTCGTACATGGAATCGTTATTTCTTTCTCCCATTAGCTACAAACTCATACATTTTTCTTTAAAAATTTAATACATTTTTGACTCGTTTGCTCATAAAGTATTCCAGAGTAATATTTTTATGAAGTATTCCTAACAAAACAAGATATTGCACGATATCTTCACGATATTGCTCGATATTCAGTATGCCGCACAATATCGTGAAGATATCGCAACAATGTTGTAGAGCATCTTGTGCTGATAGGGGTATCGTAATTCAAAGAATTCTGATTTCCTCTGTTTATGCGATTGTGGCCAGGGCTCACATAGGTAAAGCTTGCCATGGTATATGAGCCTATAACCGTCAAAGTTATCATAAGCAACATATATGTGTTTTTATATGTATACTCAATGTATGCATGCATATTCCAGCATCCGGACTGATTCCGATGAAACTTGATACACA
>BGPR01029531.1:1478-19228 GCA_013235015.1 Araneus ventricosus | reverse complement strand
TAGCACTGCGAGACGTTAAACAGCATTATTTCCTTGTTAGAGCACCTAAATTTCAGTCATTTTAAATTTAAAAGAGTAATTGTCGATCTAATTTCAAATTTAATGGCTTTAAAGTAGTGACATAAAATTTGCTATCCATTGGTATAAAATTTATCTCGCTATGATCAATAGTTCCAGAGAAATTTTAAATTATTTTAATCGTATATTTCAAATTAATTTCCGTTTTTTAATAGAAAGTAGTCAATCACGTCAGCGGTATATCATGCGCCTGGTATAGTTTGGACGCCACGATGTATCTGATTATTTATTGCAATCGTGATGATATAATTTGATTTATTTCGTTTTAAATCGCATTTGCTTACTTTTCCACTCTCAGAGTTCATTGACTTACGAAAAATTAAAAGAAAAAGTAATGCAAAATTGAAAAAAAAGGCATAAAATGAATCCAAATGAAGAGAGACGCAGGACTGAGCTGCAAAATAACCTGCCCCTCTCCCCCGAAATCCGTTCACTGAGCAGAAATCCGGAGTGAAAAAGCAACTCTTTCTTCCTTTAACTTAGACAGATTATGGGCTGAAAGTCAACACAGCTCTGGCTGGCACGGAGCCAACTGAACGAAAGAAAGATGCTCTTTTTAACATATTTGTCTTTTTTCCTCACTCTCACACAATTTGAAATATCATTGGCTGTTTATGAGTTTCGGTTCGTGTTGCGACGACAGATTCAAGCAAATATTAGTCTTCTAAGACTTTCACATTTTTAGAGCATTTCAGTAAAAAATGTATTTAACATGTTTTAGCTTAAAAATAAATTATCTGTATACGAGTTATTTGGTATTCATTTTTGAAAGAGTGTTATCGAGTGAACTCGGCAAGGAGGGAAGTGTATATGTGAAGCTCCCATTATTATTATTATTATTATTATTCGTCAGAGGAATCGTCACATCAACATTCACTTCAATTTTTGTTAGTAAAACTAATAGAAAATGTCACATGCTGGTTATTTACTGTGTTTGAAAAGCGGATATTTCACATCTGGATTTGGAATTAAAAAATATGGCCTACTTGGAGATCAAGTAGATTTTACAATTGCATTCTCTTGCTAAACATTTTTTTAAAGACCCCCTCGTTTCTAAGCTAACGAGTCGCCACTGAATCTACCGTTATTTACCACATCAGGTCATCTTAAACGGAAGAAACGTTTATTGCCTTCTAAGATTACCGAAGCAGAATACGCATAACGATATTTGTCTGTCTGTGAAGAAGATTACTTTACAGACATGGGCAAAATATTTTTTTGTTGAATTATTACCTTAAAGTTGCATTGTTGAATATTTCCTTACGAAAATCAATAATTTCTACATTCAATCGGGGAAAATAAAGTTTTATCTAAAAGTTGGTTATTTGACCGATAACGGTACGAATAGACTATATTATAATTGTAGTGTGTTAGTGTCAACATAGTAGACTATATTATAATTGTAGTGTGTTAGTGTCAACATAGTAGACTATATTATAATTGTAGTGTGTTAGTGTTAACATAGTAGACTATATTATAATTTTAGTGTGTTAGTGTTAACATAGTAGACTATATTATAATTATAGTGCGTTTAATGTTAACATAAACTTCAAACTCTAGATCACTGAGCTTAGTGAAAGGATTTATCACAAGTATGCAACTTGAAGACCAGGACAGACCATCAAAGGTTGATTCTCCTATGTAGGATTTACCTTCTGATTTTTCTGCAATTGCGTGTAAAAGAGAACAACATTTCCCGCAATTTATCTTGGATTTATCACAAGTACGCAACTTGAAGATCAGGACAGATCATAATAGGTTGATTCTCCTCTGTAGGGTTTACTTTCTGATTTTTCTGCAAATGCATGTAAAAGAGAACAACATTTCCCGCAATTTATCTTGGATTTATCACAAGTATGCAACTTGAAGATCAGGACAGACCATAAAAGGTTGATTCCCCTCTGTAGGGTTTACTTTCTGATTTTTCTGCAATTGCATATAAAAGAGAACAACATTTCCCGCAATTTATCTTGGATTTATCACAAGTGTGCAACTTGAAGATCAAGACAGACCATAAAAGATTGATTCCCCTCTGTAGGGTTTACTTTCTCATTTTTCTGCAATTGCATGTAAAAGAGAACAACAATTGCCGCAATTTCGCTGAAAGAATTCAATGCCATTGCAATGGCTGAGAACTGGTTCACACCAATCACGAAACACCTGTTCCTTGTATTCATTCTGTTAGACAAAACGGATTAGAAAGATTTCGTCTCTTACCACAATCGCGTGGTAATTAATTTTCTTAACTTTCACAGATGTCCTTGAAGGGAAGATGCGAAAGTTTGCGCAATACTGGCTCACACGTGCTAACAGTCATCGAAGGCCGAACGCTCCAGGGGCAGGGAACGGGTTCTGTGGGGAACGGAACTGTCCCCAGGAAATACTCGAATAATCTTCCGAGAAAACACATCGCCCAATAATAAACCGTTTTCATTTCGCAACCCTGAAGTAGAGATATGTAGAGCTCTACAATCTGCAATGCAAAACGGTAAACTCATGAATATAAAGTCTCGAATACGGGTAAGACAGGTTCAAAATCCCCAGCGCATAGTTATTATTTGGTCATTTTTTACTTTCTCGTATACGAAGTATACAAAGAGAAAGTATTGTAATCGCCAAAAAATTCGAACTCGAGATTTTGACGAATCTCCACGTTTTAGACCTCCCTGAGACCGAAAAACACAATTTTGGAATTATGTCTGTGTGTCTGTGAACACGATAACTCGAAAACTAATAGAGATACGGGGATGAAATTTGATATGTGGTCTTTAAACATAATTTGTAGGTTTCTCTCAAATTTTGGACAAAATCCGTCAACGGGAAGTCTGTCTGTCTGTATGTCCGAAGTCATGTGAACACTGTAACTCAAAAACTTGAATAGCTAGATGGATAAAATTTGGTACACAGTTTTATCGTTATGAATGTAGGTCCGTAAAAAATTTTGGGCCAAATCCGTGAAAGTGTTGACTGTCTGTCGGCCTGTATAATCGCATACTTGTTGAACTCCATGCGCATGCGTTCTGGTAATGCCTGTGCAAAGATGGACACTCCGAAAACTTGGCAGTTTGCCAAAAACCAATTCTGGCGGCGAGATTTTGTAAGGAAGCAAACATATAGGGCGTCTCGCCAGGTCCTGTTGCGCAAAAAAAAAATGCGCAAAGGATTTTATTTGTTTTATCCTTCAAACCACGCGTGGTTCTAACTTTGGTTAACTTGCGACGGAAGTTTATTTGGCCTCTTTTATTATTCTAGCTTGTATGAACTACATTTTCCTATAAGTATGCTATGATGGTTCTATACATCCTATTTAATTTTGATTGTGCTTTCATAATAGATCTTTACCAAACATGTTATGAAGGAATTACCCTCTTAAAGAACTTGAACTGTATTTAAATATTTTGCAGCCTATACATCATTGTTCAATGTATTGATTATAAAGGAAGGATTACGCCACTTTGTCCTTGAGACGGTAAGAGTGGAAAATCGGTTCACATCTAATCGCTACGCATCTCTTTGAATTCGATTCTTTACGTAAATATTTTACAATCATTATAATCTACAATGGGAACCTTCTGATAGTCATTGGATTCTGGGTTACAGTAGGTTCGAATTTTTTTATTCACGCGGGGGGAAGGGAAACAGCACCTTTTTGGGAAAGTATACGAGAAAGTTTAGGGGAGACCACTCCCGCTGGTTTCATCATATATCCTGGCGACTTTCTGGGTTCAGTTGTAGTTTAATTTTTAATTTTAATAGATTATCTAAAACAGTAGTATGCGTTTCTTTTACGTATTGACAAGTATCCTGTAAGTTCCGAACAATTCGAAAGAAAATATGCGGAGTTTTCAATTTAATTTCTCGGAAATTTTCAATTTAATATCCATTTTTGCTTACGTTCTCATAAATATTTTTGTTGTCTCACTTTGGATCCTAGTAATACTCCCCAAGCTCTTTAAAATGACACCAGAATCAACCTCCTAGCTAAGCGCGTTTCCACGCTACACTTATTTATAACCTTACTTAAAGCTAATTCATAAAAATCACGCGCATGCGCCTACACTGGTACGATGACTTCACAGGCAAAACAAATATTATGCGACAAACTCTTATAGACATAATCTATCCGTTGTGTTGGTCAACCATTCTTTTCGCATTATTAGTCTCGTAGTTATTAGCGATTCAAATCTGACGGTATTTTGCACACAAGAACAGGGGTGGCGCCAGAGGGTGGACTGGGGGGCAGAGCCACCACCCCCCGTCATGGAGGCTGTGCCAACCCCCATCGGGGAAAATTTTTGTACGGGGTATTCAACTGTAGTTGATAAATAATAATCTGGCGAAACTTTGAGACCAATTTCATTACACTCGTCCCCCCCATACAGCAGGTCGTGCCCCTTGTCGGAGAGACCGTGTCCCCCTGTCGGGCAATCTCCTGCATACGAAAGTTCGACCGACTATCACCGTAACGAGCGAAAAGCCGTTTTAACGTCAAAACTTTTAAAAAATTTTTATCAGAAATAAAATAGAAGGCCTGAAGTTTCAAAATATACTAAATAATAAAATCCCTTTAGACGCAGATGATATCTTCAGACACGTCACGGAATTGATTCCCAAGGTCTGAAAGGGAAACGCTCAGGTATTTACAAATGAAAGTAATCAAACGTTATTAAGATATTATCCTCCAGCCAGACACTTTCCCTTGT
This sequence comes from Araneus ventricosus, assembly GCA_013235015.1. Taxonomy (NCBI): domain Eukaryota; kingdom Metazoa; phylum Arthropoda; class Arachnida; order Araneae; family Araneidae; genus Araneus; species Araneus ventricosus. The sequence continues at coordinate 14,447 of BGPR01029531.1, read as the reverse complement.
TATCTGACCTTCGATTGTTGGCAAGGTCGCCACTTCCGTGAGAAAACCCGTTCAATCAGATTTTACTTTTGATCTCTGGGTCTCTATTTTGCATTTGAATTTTGCAATCAGATCCGTGTTCGTTTTTGTTATTCATTACAAGAAATTTTAGTCAATCTAGTGTTGATAGTTAATATTAAACCATTGGTCCCCAATGGGTAAAATCTCCACTACGACATTTATAAATTTGATCTATAGCTATATTAGTTGCTTGACGGGTTTATTTCTACAAGACTACTTAAAGTTTTGATATTTACTCATTTAGGGAGACATACGACTCTTAAACCTCGAAAAAATTGGGGGGGGGGATTGTCAAATTCGATACATTATATATATCTCTGAAACAATGCAATTCACAAACTAACTTTTTTTCTAGAAAAAAAACCTGTTCTTTCTCTTATTGTCTATACATTTCCAAACCTTTGTATTGGTATGTATTTATTTGAGAGAGTAATAAATATGGGTATAATTTTTGGAGAAAAAATGAGATAGTCACCTTGTGCGCATGATTACGGATAAAATATTGGTCTAAACACAATATTTTGGGTATCTAAGTGATCCAAACAGTCTTTTTAAGAAACTGAACCACAATTTATTAATATTTAAATTTAATTTCTATTTTATATACCAATTTAAAATAAAATGTTGAAATTAGATAAAATTTCAACTTTTCTTACCCTCAAAAAACCTTCTTTGGAAAATATATGTACACAAATTGTGATTCAATATGTAGAGCATAGCACAATACATATTAAGTAAAAATATTTAATAGTTCTTTGAGATATTGTGTGCTCAATATAAAAAAAAACACATTTTGAAATATAGAGCTTTAAAGATATGACCATTTTCAATGTTTACGTTTAACAGCCGATCCATTTTCCTTCATAATTTTCATAATTATGGGAACTTTTTTAACGCGGATTGTTTTAAATTGTTCAGAAAAGACTTAAAAAAATATATAATTTTTTCATAAAATCGGAAATTTTCGAGGTTTAACAGTCGTATGCCCCCTTAAATTTGACAAATTGAAAGAAGGGCTTATTTTCCTCTAATTTACATAGCTTTTAAGCATAATCTAATAAATGAAATATATAACAACTAGCTGGTACACCCCAAATTGCTCGGGAAAACACTTAAACTTAATTAAATAATTTTTTGTGGCAGCGTCTTTCCTTGATTATCGTTCGTTCTCTCCTGTGTCATCTGACCCCTCGTCCAGCAGTAAATTCCTCTCTTCTCTTTGTCTCCATACTTTGAACCACCTGGCACGAATCCAACAACCCCTTGGAATTCCATTTTCCCTCCTCATCATTGCTACAACAACAACAAAAGTTCCTTCGTATCATGGTTGTTATTACTACGATTTAATATTGAGATAATTCTAACAATTCTAGAATATCATCTGATCGACCGGAAACTGCTCAAGTGATTGATCAGACACACTTTTAACATATGTGTTTTAAACGGATCAGTTGGTTAGAGACAGTATTTGAAAGCAGTCATGTTATTACTTTTTTGTTACCATGACACCATGGCAGATGTCAGGAGAAAAGGATAGAAACTCCTACAACTATCATAAACTAACTAGAAAATCACCCATCATGGTATGACGGGTGCAAATTCCCTCTTCATTCGAGAGATTTCTTGTCAAATTTGACGTGTTTAAATATATAATATATATGCGAGAGAAATGTTTAACATTGCTTGAAAACAAATAAAATAATCATATGTTTTATGACAGGAAATATTTTTTTTTCATTTACATATTTCTTTATTCAAAAACAAACAACATTCCGTGTGAAGTATTTTTCGTTGTTTAACAATTTTATTACAATTCAATAACCATGATATTCTCAGCTTGTCAAATGTAAGTCAAAAATTAAAATTCCAAAGGAATTCTTTTTCGAAATTCCAATCAAAACAAAGCACTTCTCTGCTTGTCAAACGTTGCCAAAAAATATGATCAAATTATATCATCACGATTGCAATAAATAATCAGATGCATCGTGGCGTCCAAACTATATCACGCGCATGATATACCATTGACGGAATTTACTACTTTCCATTAAAAAACGGAAATTAATTTGAAATATATGATTAATATAATTTAAAATTTCTCGGGAACTGTTGATCGTAGTGAGGTACATTTTATATCAATTGATAGAAAATTTTATTTCACTATTTTAGAGCTATTCATTTTGAGATTAGAACGACAATTAGTTTTTAAATTTAAAATTACTGACATTTAGGTTCTCTAACAATGAAATAATGCTGTTTAACGTCTCGCAGTGCTATGGCGCTAGTTTTATCGTTGGTGACGTCATAGCATTACCGAGGGACAGATCTGGGCTATTATATTAGTAATGATCCGATAGCGAGATAAATCTAGCAATTCTAGAATATCCTCAAGCGAGTGATTAGACACACTTTTAACATAAAATGTGTTTTAAACAGGCCAGTTGGTTAGACGCAGTATTTGAAAGCAATCATGTTATTACTTTTTTGTCACCATGACACCATGGCAAATATCAGGAGAAAAAGATAGAAACTACTATTATAAACTAATGAAGAACATGCTTCAATTTTTCCGATGAAACCGTATCGATATTGAGGGTGTATTTGTATGTATGGTGATGTTCTTACAAAATTGATTCATTTTAACCAATGAGGCGTTTCTAATACATAAATATTTTTTATAGCATTGATTTTCAAAAGATACAATAAAAGATTTCGTGCTTTATTAGAAAATCAATTCACTAATTATATTTGTAATTAATTTACATTTATTTAATAGCAAGGCAGTGAAGAGAAAAAACTTTTTCTTATACTATTACCAGTACGGTTTTCTTCCATAAGTTTCTGCTAAAAATGTATTAATATCTATAACTTATAATTTTCTTCTGCATTTCAACTGCATCACGATGGCAATAACGTTAAAAAATACCACATGATTGCTGTGATAAATGGTAATGTTTTTTGCATAGCATTTATAACCAACCGAGTCGCTTACAAAGGAGTCCTAGATCTTACAAAATATTTCTGTAAAAGCTGTTCTTGTGCAACTTCCCAATGAGCACAGGAAAGCCAACATACAGGATGTCTGCGTGTATGGATTCAAGCATCAACCTGTTGTATTCAAAATAGGTCGATCCTTTTATGCGGTGGAAGTTCGAAGTTCTTGAACATAAAAGTTGTTATTCACGAAATGAAAGGAATGGGGAGAGATTAATGATAATAGTAGATGATGCTTAGTTTCTAAGCCGAATTTGGAATATATCAAATCAATCTCGGCCAAGTTTTCAAGGCAAGAAGGTCAAGATTTTCCCAGATCCGCAAATGAAATGTTTCCAGCTTATGGCCATATCGTAGCTCATTCCACAGCGATGCCAGATCAAATATTTAAGCATTTTCTCTTCGTAAAAAAAGATGTCGAAGCGCCAACTCCGTCGATGCCAATCTGGATCCTGAAAACTTTCAAAATTTTTTCTGTTTATCCCTTAAATGGCTACTACTAATAAAACGTTATTTTGGACATTTTATCCGAGAAATTTAACAGGGTAATCATAAAATCATTAACACCTAAGCCTATTGAAGGCTTATTTGCAACTAGATATTCCAGTTAAATTCGTTTAAATCAAGATTTATAACTTATAATTGTTTTTGATAAATTCGTTTATTAAAAGTATTCAATGTCTTGTTATGACCCAGCGCAATTCATTCACATTAATTCTCTTAAATAAAATATTAATTAATAACAAGTTTTTCTAATATTGATGTGGAAGTACTTATATTCAAATATACAGTTAAATTCCATAGAAGATACGTCTGTTGTCAAAAAATTAATGTTTTTCCTTCAGTGAAAATGCTAAGTGAATTTATTTAAGCAAAAGTTATCGTGGCTGAAATTAAAAATATTTTTTAAAAAATTATTGAATTCAAAGGGGGAATAAAATCGACGGGAGGCTGTCTCTGCGAAACGGCCGCTGGGATTGAGGGACATAGACATACTTACCTTACTCAACTGTGACTTTCTGTGACTAAAGTAGCTGTATGTGACTATTAACTCTATAGTCTACAGTGACTACGAGTCTAGGTGACTATGTGACTCTATCTATGAACAATTCTTCGTGATTTTCACCAACTTTGCAACTCGAGTGTGACTAAACCGTAATTACAAATTCTAAAATTATTTTTGTAATCTTCTACGTCTACCTTTCTCTGTTAAATGAACCTAAACCCAACTCTCTATGTTATTTGGTTTCGGAGCTATAAGCGTTTAACTTTAGCACGAAATTCGACGTAATTCAACAATTATTGCATAATATTTCGCGCGATCGATGAATGTATTGCCGAGTCTGCATGCTCGCGCATCGGTCGCTGTGACGTCATCAAATTTTTTTGTGATTTTCACCAACTTTGCAGCTCGACTGTGACTAAACCGTAATTCCAAATTCTCTTTGCAATCTTCAATGTCTACCTTTCTCTGTTAAATAAAACTAAAACCAATACTCTATGTTATTTGGTTGCGGAGCTGTAAGCGTTTAACTTTAGCGCGAAAGGCATCATAATTTTTTTTCCTTTCCCGACACACCATTAGACCACTATGCAGAGACGTAAATCTACGTCAAAATAGTGCGTGAATCTAACTGAATCACTGAATTGACAATTTCTTTCTTTTTTGTTTAGTTTTAAAATGGTATAATGTCGTTTTCTTCTATTAATATACTCCAAAATTATCTGTAAATACCATAAAAGTTACAAAACCAAAACAACATTGGCAAACCGTCACATGAAAAGGTAATTGTGGATGTTCTTAAAAACTATTTTGATGGCAATCGAATAATTTCGACTTGATAACACAAAATCAGACTCATTTTTGAATACAGTAGTCAGGGATTAAATATATTCTATAGTATATATCTTATACCTGGTTAATTAAAATATTTTCTTTGTCGTAATGCTGTTTAAAATGCACATTGTAATGTCTGGGAAATAGATTTTCCATTGTGTTTTGCGAGTAGTATAATTAATTGATGAGTGTCGTAGTTTAATTAATGAAATATTATCTCGGAAACAAAAATAATTTCTAAATTTAATGAAGTTTAAAATTAAATAAAAAGATATCACCACAGAGTGTGAGTCTAAAATGCATCTTACTTAAAACCTTTTACAGCTCATTAAATAATTCTTCTATAAAAAGGTGAGTCAGAAAAAATCCACGATTAAAAATTATCACTATATGATTCTCTTCGTTTCAGATCAGTTTAAAATTTTCTAAGCCATCAGGGAATAATTGCCTACAATTTGGAAAAAATCGTTTGCATATCTGTCTTTTATCTGGAATTTGCTTATTTCGAGTTTAGAAGTATTAAAAGGTTTAATTTTATGAACATTAGAAGTTGGAATAAAATTCTTATTGGTTATTAGCTATAAGGCAAACCATCCATCAGTCGGTTGGAGCTATAAATTCAGACATAATTTTTATTTCCAACAGAATAATTTTACTCTCACTACAAGCAACAGCTAAACACATGGGAACTGATTATTCTTCTGAATTATTTTACATTTATTCCATTAATAGCTGTAAATATATTTATTATTTCTTTTCCAAAATACTATCTCGCATTAAAAGAAGATCCTTCTAGAAAAAAATTAGATCTGAATAATTCAATAACTGTACGGCCTTGAAGATTCCCTGCTATTCATAATGTCATCTTGTTAAAGCGATTAAGGTTACACCAAACGAATCTTAAGTGATTCTGAAATACGAATAATACGAAATTCGTATTATTCCGGCTACTGTTAATAAAGAAGAAAACCAAATATCTCATCGGAAATTCAGTGGAGAGATGGAGAAAAATCCGTTGCGTATTTTTTTTTTATCATTATAAAGTTTGTCCCACTTGTTTGAGTTATGGGTACATGATCATCCTTGCTCCTGAGAATGAATAATAAGAATGAATAACTTTTACTAGGGTAAACAGGAAAATCCAACAGGTAGATTTCAGATGATAAATCTTGAGTGTTTTCGAACCTCGGGTTTCGCCTATACTTCCACACTATCATGCGTTTTATATATAGCCTCAACGTATAGCATATGCATTTTGCAAAAGTACAGGGTCATAAATTATTGGACCCATTTCAAAAATTAATAGAAAAAACTTACAATTTAATAACTACTGTTTTTTCAATGAGAGCGCATTTAAAAATAAATTTATCAGATAGGTAACGCGTCGTTACGGTGGTCGTAAATTATTAGACATATCCCATTTTTGAAAGACATTATATGCGAAACTATTAAAGCTAGAAGGAGACGTTTTTCTCGCGCAACATTTCTAGTTTTGTGTTTAGCTTCGTAGTATGGTGAAGAAAATAGAGTATACATTTTGGACTCTTCCCGTTCACCGATTAGTTCCAAAATTGATAAATATCTCCAATTTTGTTGTTACGATGGCATGCGAAAATTCATTTATTCTGCTTGTTGTGTGTTTTTGCTTTATCACATTCATATATATACATGAACAGACAACCAAACAGATATTTTGCCGGCAAACTCCTACATATCCGTAGCCCCTACTCCATTAACAAGAAATTTAAAATATAAAAACTTACAAAAACGATTGACGATTATAGTAACCAATTATTTCAGAGTCCTTAACACCTGTTCGATAAAGCACACCCCCTCACTCATGTAGCTGTCTTGAAGAAGAATAGTCGTAGCCGTCTCAAACAAGCAGGCGAGGTGTGAAAATCTTCAGTGTGGGAGGTTTGATGATGTGAAATACTGTTCTCTGAAGGACCCCACCTGCAATAAAGACCGACCATCCCTGCGCACCGGTGCCTGCGAGTCAGTGGGCCGAGCAACAGGTGAAAGTGCTTTTTGGGGCGTCACCCTACGCGAATCTTCTTCCGCCGAAGACATCTTTGTCTCGAAGAAAGCCCACATATTTCTCTTGACCCATTTTCACCGGCGCATTCTCCACGGGCGGCCTCCTTGCTAATGTCGGGCGTGTGCCCGGCCCGACCGTAAAAACAAAAACAAAGCACTCGTCATTGTCATAAACATCATCTTCCGATGGGTGCTTCCGTTCCGAAACTCAAAGCAGTGGAAAAAAGTTTTAAAAAGCCGGCGAGCGGTGGTGCGTCTGGTTGGTTGCAAACTGTCTTGTTGGACGCCGGGAAGTTTAGTGTTTGACTCAGAAAAATTTCAACATTTCAATGTTACGGACGTTGTCTACTGATTTCAACGCAGAAAAACTTGCTGTTCTAAAACAAGGTTTCTGCAATTGGGTCGCTTTGGAAAATGTTGGGATCGTGAAAACTGTCACAGATCCTTATTCTCCCATATTCTTCTATTTGAATTGCCAAAGTTTGGAAAAAATTGTCAAAGTTTGATCAAAACATTTCATTAAATTTCTGCAATTGGGTCACTTTGGATTGTCACAGATCCTTATTCTCCTTATTTCTATTTGAATTCAAAGTTTGGAAAAATTTTCAAAGTTTGGTCAAAACATTTCTTAAATTTCTGCATTTACTTTGAAAATGTTGGACTGTGAAAAAATGTCACAGATCCTTATTCTCCTATATTCTTCTATTTGAATTGTCAAATTTTGGAAAAAATTGTCAAAGTTTGATCAAAACATTTCATTAAATTTCTGCAATTGGGTCGCTTTGGAAAATGTTGGGATCGTGAAAACTGTCACAGATCCTTATTCTCCTATATTCTTCTATTTGCAAGCAAAAATTGTCAAAGCTTGGTCAAAACATTTCATTAAATTTCTCCAGATAACCATTTTTAATTGATTTCTCTTTCCCTTATTCATAATTGAAACTTGGTTTTCTTATTCATTGTTCGATTTCGGTGTAGAATCAAAAATCTTTTGGCAGAAGCAGAGTCATGGATCATCTTTTCAACTCAAATGTGGTCTCGAGTTAAAAATGGTTAAACATTTCTGTTCTTAATTGTTCTAAGTTAAAAAACGCGAAAGCTTCGTATATGAAAGAGTGCCAAAAAGTTGTTGGAATTAATTTTTTAAAAAATTCTGACTTTAGATTAACGCTCCAGTAGGCTATTGTAGCTTGAGCTATTGGATTGAAATGGTATTTTCTTTTGTTTTCTAATCTTTTCTTTTATGTATTTTAACTATTTTATTATTGGGGAATATTTGTTGTTTAATTCTTTAGTGATTGGTTGGTTAATTGCAGTAAAATGTAGTTGATGCAATCACTGGATGATGCTGCGTTTGGTGTATTGTTAAAAAGTGTATTGTTATTATCGTTGATTACTTCTTCTGTTTCCTATATATATATATTCTAGTTTCTTTCTTTTTTAATGTTTTTTAATTTTCTATTGTTTGGGCTATTGGAGATGGACTTTGTTATCATAAACGAAGGTCAGACATCGCTACATCTCCTAATCGTCCAATGGCCCAACACACATTATAGGAACATGAAACAATAGATCTTCTTCCACATCCACCATGTAGTACGGATCTTCTCCTGTTCAACTATCAGATTTTTGGGTCAATGGCCTCTTTATTTCGAAGTCTCTGTGTAAGCATATTTCATTTATGGCTGACAAAATCGTGTTCGTAAATTATTTATTATTATTAGAGAGAATACCTACAGAGGAATGGCAACAGCTAGGTTTATTTTTAAAAAATTAAAAACTAAGTACAGTAATAACATCAGATATGAGATGTACGTTGAAGAATAAGTTACGAGTGCGTTTTATCATTTAATAAATGCTTGATTTGCCTTTTAAAAACGATTTATGAATGACTAAATTAAGAAATCAATTACACAAGAAGCCAACAGGTGCTTTTCGATTTGGAAAAAAGGTGTATAAATTTTTTGCGTCTAAATCAACTGAATGGTACTACAAAGAGATCGTTCAGTTGGCAAAAAGATGGTAAGAAACCATTGCTCATGATAAAGTATACTTTGCTTTCTAATATTTTGTTGATTTGTATCTGTACTACTATAAAGTGTGATCGAAAGAACGAAAATACTTTTGATAACCCTAATATTCAAAGCACTGAAAGCTGATAGATCCGTGACTTCGATTAGCCAAAAGTAAAGGACTTTCCAAAGATGTTAATCTAATCCATGCCTCATGCTTCCAAAATAAGTCAGCATTAACGGGGATTAAGAGTAACATTAAGCTGTCTAAAAAGAGATATTATAAAGACAAAGCAGTCTTGGTATTCGGCATAGCATTTTGATATTTTGGACCCAATTTCAAAAATCAAGTCTGCGTCAGAGCTAAAAGTAAAATCTAATTTCATTTATTATTTCCAGTCTACTCAGTCGAGAAAGTTTTGTTATCATTAAATGCGCACCCACTCCGAAAACTATAACAAAAAATATGTCACCCATCCCCTGCAAATTACACTCCGCCAACAACATTCTAATCTAATGTGACAACCAAACACGTGCCCAACCTTACGGAAAAAAAAGAAACTAAAGGATCCTTCTTGTGCTGGTATGTTAACAATGTTAGAAAATGCATTGAGCACAGGCCATCGCCTTTGGCACTCTGGTTTGTTTATCCAAATGTGGGACATCGAAGTTTGCAAAGTCGCAGGGGTTGAATCCGACACTTAGCTGTCCCACATCGAAAACGGGTTCTCACCTTTGCCCCACCTCTGACGCAATCTGTAAATGCCTACCGACGAAACAGCTTCTTTTCAAATTAGTTAGGAATCAGTTTTTTCCGCCCTGAAATCTGGGAACTGATTAAAATTTACTATTCTATATTTAAAGCAAAATTTTAGATTAAGAAACACGGACATATTTTCTGTCTGAAAGTTTTAATGTTTAACTAAAAGTTGTAACTAAAGTTAACTAACTTTAGTAGAAAACATCTCAAACATCCTCTTACACCTGTGATTATGACGAAGAAACTGTCAAGAGATTTCCCTCTTCTTAAGTTATTTTAAGATAAGATTTATTGTCTCTTTCGACCGCCCTTAAGTCTGTGGCAGTGGCGAATCCGGGGGGGCTATTGGGCTTACAGACCCCTCCAAAGCTAAGTCAGAATTTTACTTAAAATCCCTACAACAGTTTGTTCTTAATTTCTCTTTAAAAAAAAATAATAAAAACTTGACAATATTTCTTTCTGGCTTGACAGGCTCGAAAATTTTCCTACTTTTCTAGTCATTCCACTCGTACTTGTAGCGTTGACGCGGTCAAAGACATTTTTTGGCTAGTTATTTCATTGTATTTTTTATTAAATTATCTAAAGTATTGTAGTGTTCTTTATGATTCTTATTGTCAGGTGAGTAAAGTCTGTAAAGTTAAACAGTTTTGGTTTACTATAGCCTTGAGGTTTGACATTCGTCACGACGATGCAAAATTTTTATGCCCTCAGGCCCCCCAGACCCGAATCCTAGATTCGCCACTGGTGCATTATATCAGTGTAAATGTGTATTCTATATTTTATTATGTCAGAATGCATTTTGTTTTGCTTTCCTTTCAGTAAAATAATCTATTTTTTTAAATAATATTTTCTTTTCGATATGCTCTCGCCCCCCATTCAGTGTTATCACGCCCCCCTAGGGGGCGCGCCCCACAGGTTGAGAATCGCTGATGTAGTATAAATAATAGACACTCTTAGAAACTTGATAACTATTGTTGACGCGGTCGAAGACATTTTTTGGCTAGTTATTTCATTGTATTTTTTATTAAATTATCTAAAGTATTGTAGTGTTATTTATGATTCTTATTGTCAGGTGAGTAAAGTCTGTAAAGTTAAAGTGTTTTGAGTTACGTAATCCATAAAGTTTGGCATTCGTCATGGCGATACAAAATGTTTATGACCTCAGCCACCACTTACCCCCACCCCCGACCCAAATCCTGGATTCGCCACTGATTCTTATTGTCAGGTGAGTAAAGTCTGTAAAGTTAAAGTGTTTTGGTTTACATAAGCCATAAAGTTTGACACTCGTCACGGTGATACAATCTTTTTATGACCTCAGCTCCCCCCCCCAGACCGCATATTTACAAACCCTACCCTGATAGAACTGAGGCAAGAAATCGGGCAATATGATTGGCTCGCTTCTCCCAGAGCCGATGACGTCATTCTTTGCTCTCGTACGGAAATTATAACAAAACAAGCCATTGAATGCGGACTTTGAATTAGTTTATGTTTCCGTTGCTTGGACTTCGCGAATTTTGATCTACAGTAAGTACCTACGTCGCAATTTTATTTAGTCGACTCTTGTTTTGTAATGATTGCCGTACGCTACGTGCGAGAGCTGAAAATGACGTCACTGCCCCTCGTAGCCAATAATATTGGCTGATTTCCTGCCTCAGTTCTATCAGGGTAGGGTTTGTAAATATGCCCCCAGACCCAATCCTGGATTCGCCACTGGTCTGTGGTGACAACTTTTGTGCGCCCTCATTAGCAGTACATTCACCCGTAACACTTAAGGTGATACAGCAGGATAGGAGAGTAAAACTTTCTGTCGGATGATTAGAAGAGATAACGATTAGTTCCACGAATGGAATAAACTAACTCACCCAGTTATTAGGTACTGTCGCATGTAATGGTTTAGTGGTGCAACCGTTGAATCATCTCGGACGCACATTAAAAAATTATCTACGTACAGAATGACTACTGCCGGTAAAAAATAGTTTGCTAGCATGAAAGAAATGCCATTAAGAATCTCTTCAGGTATGAATAGCTTGTCAAGAAATTATATCAAAGATCCAGCATAGCATATTACAGTCGACGCTCGTTATAACGACCACACATTATAAAGACCATTCCATTATAACGACCGGTGATAAAATCCATCCCCAACTATGTTTCCCTATGCACTCTATGTTATTTTACTTCCGGTATAACGACCGTTCAGCGTCTTCTAATCCCAATACAACGTCCGTATTCAGCGGACACTCTTCCCGGTATTTTTCCAAAATTCCTTTATTTTCTACTTTAAAATCTATTTTAGAAATATATTTTTAATTGATAAAATTTTATTTCTAATACCAATGATAAGAAATAATTTCAGTATTTAGTTGGAAAGTCTTTAAAAATAGCCTATTTTTACGAACTGCTGAACGTGCATGTGTACATTTTTTAATTATACCCACTATAGCGGCCACTCGTTATAAAGACCTTTTGCTGTGGGACGCAGAATGTCGTTATAACGAGCGTCGACTGTATTTTGTAATAATAATGCTATTGGAAAAATTCTGTCAGTACAGAATAAAACTGTCAGCAAAAATGAAATGGCATATATGCAATCAGATAGGGAAAAGTTGGGTAAGATGGCGACCTTACGCTTTGGGGATTTTTCCTGACCTCAATATTCGTTGCTGGAGGATTATTTTTCGCCAAAATCTTCTTCAACTTTTTATTTTAAAGTTATATATTTTTAAAATTTTTATGATGAAATTTAAGACCCCAAAATTTCATTTTAGAAAAAAAGGCAATTCGTCATCTTACCCGAACGATGACAGGTAAGATGACGAATACCTAATTTGTATAAATCTGAAAGTGAATCGATGCTGCTGCAAACGATTAATCGGAAAACTCGGACCCTGATATTTTATATTAATTAATATCTTAAAATCAATTAATATATTAATTTGAGATTCAAAGCTTAAAAAATGAAATCAGTTACAAAAATCGCATCGCCATGGGCTTGGATTTTCTTTTAGCCAGTGCAGGTGGAATGGTGTCAGAGCTTGCACATAAAACACTGGAATCCCAGTTCCGTGTTTCCTTACTCATCGCAAATGATGCATTCTTCATTATAGAGGACCTTTGGGATTGTCATTAGCGTCAAAGTAAGGAAATTCAAATGAATTAATTGAATCTTCAGACTCAGAACATTAGAAGTCGAGGTGATACTTAGCTACTTTCTTCTTTTTTGTGGAATTTTTAGAAGGTTTGTTACGTTTAGTTTTATTAACTTCAGC